>VMBQ01003059.1:4587-90873 GCA_007657795.1 Dreissena rostriformis
ATGTCGAGTTACATCGTTTTGTGATTAAATTTAACTCAAATTGATTGTGGTAATTGGATCGGTATATCGAGTCCATTAATTGTGTGTTTTTTCTCTTGATTTAAATTTACTAATTTGAGGATGTGTACCAAAACACCGATAACATATTTTCTCAAAAGTAACATACTTACAGAAATGGTTTGAGTATTGACACATTCATTCAATTTATTTCAATTGGTCAAACAAGTTATTCAGATCATTCCTAAATATCTTGCAGAACACAAAGGTTTTTACCCCTGTCATAATGTAATCATTAAACTATGATCCATATTTTAATATGCGTATCCACATCCAATTAGGCACTGTAGTGTTGTTAAGTCTCATTAGAGTGTGTGTGATATCTGCAGACAAAAGTATATTTCTTTGTTACGTGTTGATTTTTTATGCAAACTTGCTACTTTTTACGTAACGTTATACAGTTCACTTTAATAGTTAAAATTAAAACTAATAAAACTTAACACTATAACGTTAAAATGTATGTGGTATATTTTGCTTAAGGATCGCAAACAAACACTGGTTGGAAAGCTATTGTAGAATATGTCCAGATAAATGTTTTTGGAATATACATGCCAACACGCCATATATTTTTGAATATCTACTTGTTCCAGAAACAAAAACATATGCAGGAAGGTTAAAAAAATACGAAGAGGCTTCTGGAAAACTACTTACGCAGGAACAGGTTTTGATAAAGATAGGGGAGGAGCTCGATGAAATGGTTGATACCATAGAAGACATGGTTGTAGTTGTCAATAACTGGAATACACGTTTAGGTGAAATTGCATTGCGCCCAAATCCGTTGTCAATGACTGAACACATTGATTTAATGATTGAACGTGAAAAGATGCAGAAAAAGCTCGGGTGGTTTGAGCGGGTTGAGACACTGTACCGGTTCCGTAAGCGAGCACAGGTCGCTAATGAAGCTGAGATGTTTCACCGCGAGGCAAAAACACTTGGGATGACAGGGAAGAAATTTAAAGATACACGTTCGGTTTTCCAACGATTTCGAGATTTGTTTGGTTGGTAATGAACCAAAAAGAAAAAAGAACTGTAAGAAAAAAACGTTATTTCGAAACGTTTTTCTCATCAAAATGTAATCTATAATGTGCTATCTCTATTAAAATGATACTTACTGGTTTTGATACTATAGAGGGAAATGCATTTTTTGTTGTGCGTTGTCGTTTAATCACGTTCATTAAATTAATTCATTAATTTTTTAAGTTGTTTTAAGAAGAAGATTTTTATTTCTTTAAACTTGATTTCAATATATCATTTATTTACAGCTTAAAATGTATGTATACGACACAGCTATCTGGCGTTTTACAACCAAAATTGCTGCATCTTCTGACTATGAAATTAGATGATATAAACTATATAAATCTTTTTAATTAAAGACGTCACATAGTTGATCAATATTGTTTGTTTGAGTTTATCGTGCTTTATATTGTTATCTGTTGCATTCATTTGACCGTTACGTAGTAAGATGGTAAATGATAAAAAAATACTCTTTTTGTATTGTTTGTATGTGAACTGTGGTGGTTTTAGCTTACTTTTTGCACATACATGTTTCTCAATAAATGTTGTCAAGCGATGTTTGAAGCTTCTAAAACCAGTTGTTCAAACCTCCTAAAGCTTTGAATTGATTGTTCCAATGCTGTTTACCCGGGTTTATTTATAGTTATTAACATTTTTTTGTGTGTATTGTGTAATGTGCCCGGTGATTTCATAAATAAAGGACCTGTTGATGGTTATACAATTTTTCCCTGCCGATGCAAATGTAGTTTCAAATTGCTTGTTTTTGGTTATTTCTGTACATGCGACATAATGACAGAGGCTTTGACATTTTCATGTTAGAAAAAATGGTGTTTTGTTCTAAATTCGTTTTCCAAAAGTGTATTTGTATTGTTTGAATAATTGCATGACCTTGTTATGTAGGCAGACATACACTAATGTATTTGTATTGTTTGAATACTTGCATGACCTTTATATGAAGGCAGACATACATACGTGTATTTGTATTGTTTGAATAATTGCACGACCTTTATATGTAGGCAGACAAACACAAGTGTAATTGTATTGTTTGAATAATTGCATGGCCTTCATATTTAGGCAGACATACACACGTGTATATGTATTGATTAAATAATTGTATGACCTTAATATGTAGGCAGACATACACACGTGTTTTTGCATCACATGTATTTGAATAAGTGCATGACCTTTATATGTAGACAGACATACGAAAGTGTATTTGTATTATTTGAATAAGTGCAGGTTTCTTTATATGTGGGCAGACATACACACGTGTATTTGTATTGTTTGAATAATTGCATGACCTTTATATGTAAGCAGACATACATACGTGTATTTGTATTGTTTTCAAGAATTGCATGACCTTTATATGTAGGAAGACATACACAAGTGTATTTGTATTGTTTGAATAAGTGCACGTTTCTTTATATGTGGGCAGACATACATACGTGTATTTGTATTGTTTTAAAGAATTAAATGACCTTGATATGTAGGCAGACATACATACGTGTATTTGTGTTGTTTTTAAGAATTGCATGACCTTTATATGTAGGCAGACATACACAAGTGTATTTGTATTGTTTGAATAATTCCATGACCTTTATATGTAGGCAGACATACACAAGTGTATTTGTATTGTTTGAATAATTACATGACCTTTATATGTAGGCAGACATACACAAGTGTATTTGTATTGTTTAAATAACTGCATGACCTTTATATGTAGGTAGACATACACACGTGTATGTGTATTGTTTGAATAATTGTATGAGCTTTATATGTAGGCAGACATACATACGTGTATTTGTATAGTTTTAAATAATAACACGACCTTTATATGTAGGCAGACATACACAAGTGTATTTGTATTGTTTGAATAACTGCATCACCTTTATATGTAGGCAGGCATACACACGTGTATTTGTATTGTTTGAATAACTGCATGACCTTGATATGTAGGCAGACATACACAAGTGTATATTAACTATATGAACGACATTATTTACACAAATTTCACATAAATCGTATTTAGCTTATTGTTTTGTGGTGAATCCTTATGTTTCCTGTCATTTCCATAAGCATATTTGAACTCTTGCCTTTAAATATGTGTTGAATGTATAACACGAAATATTCAAATAGAGCTCTCTTATGATAAAACATATGCAAGACAGTTTTTAATTGTTCGTCTAAGTCGTTAGTATATGTTCTGAAATGCAGGCTTAAGAGTAAAAACAACGTTCACAGTTTTTTGGTTGAAGGCTTCAACAAATGAGATGTAGATGTATGTGAGAATTGTTGCTATTAAATTAAAAACAATCTATGGCTGTGTTGTTGAAGATAAAACAGTGCTTATCAAGCAAATGTCTATTGAAACTACAAACTACAGAGATTTATAAACTATTAACTTCGACCCGTCATCGGTTTTATGTCAATAACAACAAGTGAAATTTAAAATAGTACTGTTAAATTTGATATTATAATGTCGTCGTGATAGTAAAGATAGCGACGTCCATGCTATTAATTGAGTTAATATTTTTTTTGAATGCCGCTCGCTTTCCAGCAATATCAGTAAGAAAGTTATAAGCGTTTATTTCGTATAAATATTCGCTCTATATCTTGACTTTACTCGCTGCGAAATTTCTTAGCGGGATAACCTTAGTACAGCTCTACTAAGAAAATTCGCAGCGGGTAAAGTCGAGATATAAAGCGAATTTTAATACGAAATAGACGCTTATAACTTTCTTACTGATATGGCTGAAAAGCGAGCGTCATTTAAAAATAAAACAAAAGAAATAAAGGCTTTTCACTTTCGGATGGTTACAAATGACTGTAAATTCCGTTTCAGTTTCGATTTAATTTTGTCGAGCGGAATATCGTTAACGTTCGCGCCAGATAATGACCATATTTACAATATAAAACAAAACAAGACAATCAACATCGAAAAGAAAAGAACAATTTCGTTACTTGTAATTGAAAAAAAAAACAAGGTTGCCTACGATGTTACAGAATTGGATTACAATTACCACATAAGTTGCGCCATAATTTCCATGTAAACCACTAGCGTATCATGAAAACCACATAGGTTTTCCGAAACATATCAAGTTAACTAGTAAGATTCGTGTTACTTCTTATGCATTGCGACATTGATATGAATATTAAGTTTCCATTTACGCAAATATTCATGTATGATATTTTATTATCATACTAAATGGCCTAAACGTGCCTAGAAGTGACATAAATTACATTTTCTTGGGTTTGCTTGGTCATTGAAATATCTAACTAACGCGAACGAATCACGAAAATAATCTGTTTACGTAGTTCATAATACGCTGATTTTCCTGTAAGCACATAATTTTGCCAGAGGTCTTACGCGATATCTTGCTTGCGCGAAACATCACACGATAATTATCTGTTTACGCAGACCTTAACACTATACAATTTCTGTTACTAGTTAAGGTTAGCGAATACATTCACGTTAACTACTGAGCGATCGTGTTACGACATAAATATTAGTTTAAACCTATTTATTTGAGCTCGATTGCTTTTAAAGTACTTATTACGTATTTGAAACGCTCTCGAGTCCGTTTCCTCGAACTAGAAACAGTACTTTGTGTCTATGGGGAAAAGAACGCTCCCACGGTGGGGATTGAACCCGTGACCTTCCGGTCGCTAGGCGGACACCATATCGCTACGCCACGGCGACCTAATAAGTATTACGATATCTATCTACATGTAGTTCGTAGGTCCACGTTTGCGGATACTATCATGTGTATAGCTGCAAACGTAAATCTTAACGCGATCATTTGTATGATTAACCTAAATTCTTAACTTAACTATGGTCTTCCGCAGTATCTGAACAACGCAAAATGTATCATACAAATTATAGACAGAAAGAAAGTTTATTTGAGTCTTACTTTTATACATTCATGGTATATAAAACATGTAGCAAATTAAACAAGTTCATGTATAAAACAACTAAAGGAGTAACGAGAGACTATAGAATGTATGAACCTACGTCATATAAGATGATATTACTAAACAATAAAAGGATAGGTAAAATAATAAATAAAATATTTATCTACGTTTGTATGTACAACAAATACACAAATATATCTATGCATATGAATATATAATATTTACAACATCATAATAACAAAATTCAATATTAATTATTTGTACATGTAATTACGTCTTAATCTTAGTATTTCATGACAGGTTTTTGGCACTATATTTTACCATATTTTCATCGGATAGTAGGAATGAAATCTGATCAGGCACTGAAAATGAACTGAAATCATTATTGATGGATGTCGCTTTTAAAACAATTTCATTTCTCAAGGTATTGTACAATGGACATTGGAGTAAAACATGGGTTTCGTCTTCCACCATAGTTTTACAGTAAAAACAAGTCCGTTGTTCTAAAACAATTCCCTGGTAACGACCAGTTTCAATTTTTAAGGGTGCTACACCGCACCTGAACTTCGCTAAAGCACTTCTTTCATTTCTTGTTATAATTCTATTCTTAACATAAGGTTCCGCTTTAAATGTACTTTTAAAAGTCTTATAAAGGCGTAATTTATTTCCACCTGTACTGTGACCGTTACCAGTAACTGAATAAATTTGATTTAACCATGTCAGATTTAACTCATTTGACATATTTGATTGGAACAGATCAATTATTCGTGTTAATNGGTGGTGGTGGTTGTGGTGGTGGTGGTGGTGGTGGTGGTGGTGGTAGCAACAAAAGCAACAAAAACGCATTTACAACTTAAGACAATCAACATGAAAATCATCATCATCACCTTCTTTTACTACAATAAACTTCTTTTTTTTGCCACCATCATCATCATCTTAACAAGCATTATCATTATCGCTGTCTTATTATGTCGTTTAAAGATATTCAATGTAATGAATAACCAGAATAAATGAATACCGTCAATATTCAGGTTATGGTTCATATTCAGTAACCTCGCATAGCCTAATAACGCGTGTAACCATTTCATTTAAAAGATTTAATCGTTGTACTAAACAGGATGATAAAATAGTATTCGTCAAAATACAATCTCTTAAAATCCGCACAGTTAGCTCATATATTTTATCAGCGTAGAAAGGAAGCCCACTGAGAGGAGATTGACAATCTCTGTCTAGTGTCTGCCGGTGTTGTGGTGTTTAATTGTTCAGTATTTGAAATGCAGTTCAGTATTTCACGTTTGAAATATATAATACAACCAATAATTTACGAAACATCGCATTAAACATTTGATTTTGCCACAAATAAATAAATTTACATTAAACAACTATGTAACCCCTTTTTAAGCGCACGTCTATGTGAATATCTTGTCCTAGTGATTTCAATTCGTATAAGCTATTAAAAAATATTTTTACAAACTTTAATATGCAATATGTCGATTCAGTTCTTTTACCATCACCCTGCATTTGTTTACAGTATAATATGTACAACGCGTAAAGCCTATAGAAGCATTTGCATTATACCATTTAACTTCACTGAAAATTAATATCAGATTATATCAAACGCTTTTAGAGCTCGATCGAAGAGAGTTTTGATAAGTTTTGGCATATTACCGGTATTAGCAAACCTAATGCCTTAATAGCACATATCGTGCACAACTTAAGCATTTCTGCCTGTTAATAACCATATATTAACATACCGATTGTATACAATAAATTTAACTTTACTTTACATTTATTCTATGATCCCATTTCCATTAATGTTGCAAACATAAAAGTTTTAAACTCACTTAACTGATAAAAATAATACCATATAGTCAGAAAATAAGAGCATTTTTATGATTCAGCAATGCTTTCCTGTCAAGTTATTCTGTTCAAACAAATAAATGTCATCAAAATAGCATCAACATGTAGTTGTGAAAGAGGCTCTACTTGCTCAACACCAAGTGTTACGCCACAGGCATCATGCTTAAAATAAATAACATTTCAAATCAATATAATTTGTATGAGTATTTAAGGACTTTTGATTTACGTTAATTTAAAACATTTACCGAATTTTCTCCAATATCTTATTTAAAGTTTTTTTCTGGGTTATGCTATATTAGCTGTGATAGATTACATTTTCAGTTTAAAACGTATACACAGGCCTTCAATGCGACCTTACCGATCTAAAAATGTGATTTATCCATTTCGTTTTATAATTGGGCTCATTTATGCATGTGCGGTGGTATTTCAGCTTTATTTTGGTTTATGTACTGAAAGAATATAGGTTATATCTTTTATTGAAAAATACAATAGACAATATGCCAATTAGTACACAAAGGGATATAATGATACATAAAACATAAGCCACAGATCTAATCGTAGTATCGTTAAATTGTCAATTGCATACAGACACAAATAAATCGAACTAAATCAGCCATAAACGTATATATTAAATTGCGTCGATGTAGTATTTAGTGTACGCAAGGTGTTTGTAAATGAAGTCCCAAAGTGTATTGATCACACGCGGAATAGAGGTAAATATATATTGAAATAAACTCGTCGCTGTTCTGCCATTTAGCGCTGGATTAAAATACTGTACACATAAAGGTGTTCATGTGGATTTTAAATCGTTTTTAGTGTGAGTAACTTTGAGGACATTTACCATGCAGGCTTTGTCAATGAAAATATCGGAGGTTATGGATGATCTATCAGTGAATTACGAAATGATTATGTTTCGAAGACATTTCCGCCTTGTACAGGAAAGAATTCATAAAGTTCTTACAAAGCCTATTTGCAATTGGGCCGCTTTTATCTTTGGTAGCCAAATAGAGGTGTCATTCACTCCTGGGATGCTGCCAGACATTGATATTATGTATTACTTCCAAGATTGGATGGCTGCTGAAACTTATTCTGAATGTCAACGTTCCAAATCAAAATTGTCATTTCTGATTCTAAAGAAATCCACGGCATTTCAACAATGTTGCAGTCTACGATATTGCGGGTTTCAAGCAGAAAATGTTAAGAAGGAACCGAATACTCTATCTGGCGTAAGTGATTTGTTAAAACATGAATTAGGTGCACAATTCATTATTGATGAAAACGGACACCGCTTGTTTTCGTCAACATTTAACATGCGATCGATGAAAGCAGACTTTGAAGTATTGAAGGGTCCGGGTACACTAACATTCCATGGACCAGCAATCGTAATAAATGGAATGACTGACAGTATTATTAGTATCCGCTGCAAGACCGTAACAAACAACTGCTGCGTAGTATTAAATAGGCCCAAACACGGACATTGGCCCAGAGAAGAAACCGTTAACAGAGCAAAACGTCATGGTATTTTCCTTGTGCCTCCTGGGAACATAGGCCACACATGGGAATATGATTCTCGTGGGCACATTGTCATTGTCGGTATCAAATACGGTTCCTCTGCTTTGTTGCTACACAATGGCGAATGTCGACCAACATGATGGAACGAATGCTCATGTTTGATCTTAACATTGTACAGTTGAAGACGTATATTTCTTATTAAAATGATCAGAAAGGACTTGTTTCAGCCGGAGTTCGGCGATAGATTAAGCACTTTTCACCTGAAGACGGCACTTTTCTTCACAGTTGAGCTATATCCAGAAGACATCTGGAGAGATGATAATATCGTCCAGTGTGCAAAATACTGTCTTCACACTCTGAGGCGTTTTCTGAAGCGCCGCTATTGTCCACATTATACAGTTGCATCAGTGAATCTGTTTATGGGGAAACTTAATGGTCGTGAAATAACCTGCCTTGTCAAAACACTGACATACATTCTGGAATCAAATTTGCGATGTGTTTATATATTGACCGTTGATAATTTTGGCGATCGACTGACATTTAATCTTTGCGGAAAAGAATTTGATCGAGCACAATATCGCAGTAAAGCAATTACACATTCCGCGCGTATGCTTCACGACCTATTTAAGGTCCACTTGATTGCCTATGCGAGCACTGTCAACAATGAACAACTCAGACGTCATGTTGAATGCTGTTTTTATAGCATATGTCGTGCATTACTCAAACATACGGAATACTTTACGGAACTTAACTTTATAGCGGAACATGTGTTTAACCTATTTGCTTCAATGGAGCTGTCAGAACGTTTATCACCTAAAATACCACTGACGGTTAATGTATTTCATAAACCGAATCCATTTGAGTTAGGCTATATTTATGCATGTTCTTTAGGTCAAGGGCAAATTCAGAATTATTTGAAATACGCGTCAGTGTGTATCTGTACACATAAATTGGGAGAAGTTGAATATATACTTGAGTTGGTTGAGAACAAAATAACATCGGACAAGATTGAAATTCACGCTATGCACTTTGATATCGAGAAAGTCACCGAATATGCTGAATTGTCGCCAACAGAAATGCTGATGAGATGTGCAGAGAAACTTATTCCTGATGTTTTCTTTACGAGATGTGAACTTAACTGTGTACCGACAGTTCTTGTTTATGAAATGTATAGGACAATAACTGACGATGACAGAAGACATAGAAACAGCCCTTTGAATGCTTGGATGGATTTTGCCATCGTCAAAGCAAAGCCGTTTTTGTACTACCTTCAGTTCCTTGTCGCAAGAAATGGAACGACACAATTCGAGGCGTATCAACGACGCAATCAATACTGTGAAGATCCAATGCACGTGACTTATGTTACAGGAGGTGAAACCTATAAGGACACCGCTTTTAACCTGTTAGGACATGTATGTGAGCTGGACAAGAGATTGGTGGATGCATGGGCAACGTACAAAAGGTCAAATAAATTGGCTCCATACAACAATGCTGCGTATTAACATCTGTTCCGACTTTTTGGACAATGTGTGTACATGCAATAACATGTTCATCTATGGGTTCAGGCGGAAGACATCTTTAATATTGTTTCCCATTCCGTTTAGACCATATGCAATTTTCTTGATATTCTATACATTGCAATTAAAAAATAAACGTGCCGCACATATGAACATAGGCAATACTAATGTATAGAGATATGTTGAATCTCCAGCTTTTGCTAATAAATGAAGACTTATATAGGATTAACATTTTTGAAAAGCTGTTAATTTTTATTATTAGAACTGTTTTCATGCATTACGTGATATGAATACGTAATATGATTAATTGCAGTTATTGCAAACGTCATATATACATCATCATTTAATAGTTTGTTATTTTTTACTTAATCGAATCGGAGCTTCAGAATATGAACCGATATAAATATTCACCAAATGCAATCTAGATTACGAGATTGTTACACAGTCTAATGAGTCATATTTAAATGAAATAAATGGAAGTTTTATTGTTAGTTGATTGTTTGCATTTTTGTCATATTTTTCCCTTAAAGAAAAGGAAAAATCACCGGCATGATATTTGCATGAAAAAAATCCATTCAGGATTCGTCTAATAAACCTATACTTACATCAAACTATGGCTAAGAACATTGGATGAAACACTAGTAGACAACACAGTTAAATATAAACACAACAACATATTTTGTATTAGGCAATCTAATTTACTAAAGGTCAGAAACTCTTCATATGCACCTAATTGTCACGATATTGTAACTAGTTTTGTGTTGACCCCTTTCATACCAAGTCCGTTTCTACTGTGTAGAAGTAGCCGTTATAAAGTTCAACTAACCAAAACACAGCATATAGCCATTGCGTACACTGCGGCTGGCTATACTTTCAAGGGAATAACGACATGTACCGTAATATCCTTCTGACTTTCTTTTACTGGAATTCAATTCTAGATAATGACAAATTTAGTTCCTGTTTGTGAATCAATATCCGATACCGTTAAATATCAGCTTCTGTTGAAGTCAGCGTGAAGGTGTTACACTTAAGCCACAATAAATATCTTCGATGAATACAGAGATAAGAACATTGAAAGGAAAACGTTTTACTTCTCCACAAACGTGCAATAGAGCTTAACGACGATAAATCATGAAAACATTTTAGAGTACTACGGAACAATGTAACATAACTCATTTGAAAAGCAAAACAGGTTATTAGTAAATACTGGTACGAAAAAAACATTCTACTGATATTCCTCCCAAAACTTGGTTGAAGTTAGCTCAATAATTTCCAAATTAACGTTAATCCAACACTTATAAGCAAAATCTGTTCACGGTTAAGCATCAAGTGTGTACGATATGTCAGAACAGCAAAGAATAATGCAGATGTTAACTCGTAATTTTATTATATTAATCAACTATTGGAAAAACAATGCAACCCCATTACTATTGTCATTGTAATGGTGGCAGACGCTTTGGAAAATGACCGTCTCTTCCATTTCGGAGTACAGGCGCTGAACATAGCGAAGGTGTTCCGGGTGAACAGCTCTCCGAGCTTGAGACATTTGTTGAAAATACAGAAGTATGTTTAAAAAAATTAACATGCGTATGGAAAATGTCACTATATTTCAACTCATAGAACAGACGGCGGCCATAGCAGGGATATTCATGTTGTGCACCCTTCGAGCAGTAGACATTTGCTGCAATGACACATTTGTGATATTTGATTAAAAGTTTCCCTCTAAATAGTAAACGTGAACCCAATACTTGACACGATTACCGTCATTACATTATCTTAAAGATTGAATGGATTTGTGCTTAAAGGTGCTATAGTGTTTTGTGGTCATTTCACTAATTCTTTGCACATGGAATGGTAATTTCCTAATTACGTAATCAATATTTGAACACGGATTCATACTTAATACACCTTTATTAATTGTGGTCAGTTTGCTTACACATAATAAAGATGTGTCATTACAAAAGCAGCAGATTATATTAATAAGGTTGTCATAGATATTTGTTTGGGTATGTATTGCATGTCTGTCGGCACTTTCCTAAAAGTTATCTTTAAGTACTCCAATTGCATCATAAGATACACCTTTGTGGAAGCTTTGGTTCTCACTTCGAACTGCAGTCACTGGTGTTTTAATTGTTCATTCGACAGTTTTTGCAATATAGTTGAATTCTGTCTACCTTTTTCTGGAAACTGTTATTTCTTCTTCTTGTTGTTTCTAAGTGTTTTGCATCTCTTGTGATCTTGTTTAAATAATTTGGAAAGATTTGTTTCACACGTATGAAACTGTTCTGGCTCCATTCACATTTAGTTGTATCGCGTCTTTCATGAAGAAGTGTTTACCACTAGTTTCGTCCACGTATACAAATGATGTGCTACACTCAATTATTGTTAATGTTGCTTTAGTGTGTATTACCTCACCTGAGTACGAAGTGCGTGAGTTGATCTATTGTGATGGGTGGTGATCCGGCGTCCTTCGTCATGTGTCGTAAGTCGATCGTGTTCATTCGTCCACAATTGACTTCGAACGACATCTCATCATAACCGCTGGTAAGATTTTCATGAAACTTCACAAAAATGATGCTTATGTGACACTCTGTCTAAGTTGTGTATTATGTTTTTCATTACGGGTGAAATTAGATTTTAAAAATGGAAATTTCCAAAATCTTGTTCTCTTAAAGCGTACGGCTCCGAAATTAGATATTTGGTACATAACCTCTCAAGGTTGGAAAGTTTGTTCAACTCATGCCCCTAGGATCAAAAGTGGTCACATGACTTATATAGACTTATATAGCAAAGTATCTTAAATCTTGTTGCAGATATATAAAAAAACAACTAAGTGATACTTTCATTCTGCAAAAACATACTCGTCATCAATTTTGGATTTATATGCGACCTAGCTCCCGACTGCGTTCGTTACCGATCGCGAACGTTCGCAGATAATTATTCTGAAAGTACCATTTAGTTTGTTCTATACATGCATTAAAATTGTTCAACATTGTTGAAGTCGATAAACACTTAAATATTTTCTTCAAATTGCAAAAAAGTCGTTATATATTATATCAATCACTATCGATTTTAAGTATATTATAGTCGCCATCTTAAAACGTTCGCAGCGATTCTCGATAGTGCTTAATACGATAGTATGGTCATCGGCGAACGTTTTCTTTAACCCATTTATGCCTAGCGTCTAGAAAAAAGGCCTTGGCAAACAGCGTAGCCCAGATGAGACGCCGCATAATGCGGCGTCTCATCAGGATCTGCGCTGTTTGCTTAAAGGAATTTCTGTAAGAAATATTCTAAATATAGAAATAAATATACTAGACATCCCTAATTTTGGAAATAAATTGAACCAATTTAGAAGAATGGGAGAGTCCACTTGGCATAAATGGGTTAATACGATAGTATGGTCATCGGCGAACGTGTTTTTTTTACTGAACGCACTACACGGAGGCTTGAACCCGATGATTGGTGACACAATTTCACACAGTGGGTCTTATCACCATGGTGGCAGCGATAGTGGGACGGTCATTCAATAAGCTAAATAGTGCATACGGCAAATATAAACATCTGCAAAAAGACTAGTCGGTTATGTGAGATTCGTATAACTACATACAATTACTTTTTTAATATTTCACATCAGTTTAATTAATTAAGATTTATATATACTTCACGAATTCAATATAATTATATGCATCATAACTTAAACGTGTTGTTTAAAACAAAAATAAATTCTGATTAAATGAAACTGATTTATAACTGAATGTCTACACAAGCAACAAAGATGTGTTTCGCCTTGTTATTGGCGACATAAATACTGCATCGACGTCAAATTTTGCAGTTTATTCCTTAGCAGTTTTAAGAAATCCTCTTTTTTTTTGAAAATTTTATAAATAAAAAAAGCAAAACACAATGGTGTGGGCTTTAATTATATATACTTCTGATGGACATGTGTGTTTATGGCCCAGAGATTTCTAATATTGTATGTTAACATTTTCAGTGACAGCTTTATTGTACGTTCCGATTTATGTTTGTACGAAAGAAAAGGCTATTGCAAAATGTTCACTGTAATCTATCTAGATTAGATAAAATTGATTTTCAATTGCCGTATCATACGAAGGAAGTTTATACAATACAGAGATCGTGATAACCTAATATAACTTAGATAAGAGGTACGTGTAACACGTCTACAAAATCAAAGTGTAAAATTAATTTAACAACTATGGCAATTTTATTTATTTATATTTTGAAGATAATTATTATATAAAAATGGTGTCTAATGCTTAAACTGCAATGTAGAACAGATCGGATTTAGTCTATCACTGTATTGCGAAGACAAGCGGTAAACCAATCAATTGTAAAATTTGTTTTTTTTTTGAAACCCATGCACTGAGTTGCGTTAAATGTTTGTATATCAGTGCATACAGTCGTGAAAAGTTGTCAATGTGACAGCCCTTTTGTCTTTTATAAAAAATACAATTATCAATATTTTCTATTAGGCCATTATATTCTCTTTTATTGCATCACAGTTTATTGTTATTATTTTAAAATACATAGGTTATGCTATATGAGATTTATTTCTATTTACTTCGAAATGCGAAACAAAGTTTCATAGTGTTTAAGATTAGGACAAGTTTCCTAAAGCAATGAAATAAGTATATCTTATACAAATAATTGAAATTGCTTATGGAATTGTTTAAAATGTGCACATAAATCATACCAGGCGACTGAACATGAGTATATAAATAGTTGTAATCAAACTCTGTAACTAATTATTGTCTTCAGATTGATACTGGTAGAAATGTGTCAAATGTTTATTTCAGATGTGTACAAAGTTAGATAACCTATTTAATAAGGTTATGTATAATGGTAAACGCTCATGTTATTAACACAAATAAAACAAGGCGGCATAAACTATAGTAAATCTTTTTCACAAGGAGGTTATCATTAAACTTGATCAACAGGATATAAATATGGAAAAAACAGTATAATGGCTACAGATAAAATTATATTCAAACATAGATGACTGCACGCAAATCGCTTAAAAATATTGGTACGTGCAAGATGAAATATAACATTTGTAGGTATTTTCTACATTCAAGACTCGAACGGTTTCGGTATAATTTGGCACTCAAGTGCTCACCACCATGACATGACATGCCCCAGACAAGAAAATGTCCTTTCAATCCAACATTTAAAAGCAATATAAAATAATACGCATTTTACTTTTGCAAATTATTTTATGCCCCCGTTATCAATGATTGGACCCATACAGTGTTTACCCTGCTGTATGTCGTAATGTACGTATGTGCTGAATCTTAATTGTATTGCGGCACACTTTTGTCACTATCACCTGACAAAGGTCAACATGTGTTGTCCTCTAATAAATCTTATTATCTTATTTGATGGTTGGCAGTGATTGTTTAAATTCGACTTTGGTTTGTGCTGATAAATAGCCATTTGTTATCACTATAGTGTCAGTAGTATATACTCATTGTTAAGAAACATATACATTTCGATATTATAGATAATATCAACATGGACACCGAAGCTGCATGTGTGGACTCAAACATTTCTATAATTGAAGACAAAATGGCTGCAGGGGGAAGCTCATCACAGCACAAAGCATCCGACTTCAGTGGAACAGTTCACAAAGGACCAGACTCATTATACAAGTTTTTATGTTTGGTATGTGAGGAGAATGGTTTGAACCATGAGGCCTTCTTTTATTGTCAGGAGTGTCAAAAGAGTTTCTGCAACAATTGTGTTGAGATTCATAAGCAGCTGTATAGGAAACACACTGTTTTAGGAAGAGAGAGCTTGGAAAGTTGCACTGTCATCATGGCAACCACGGCATCACCAGAGCAATGCAAGGAGCACACGGATAAAAAACTGGAATTGTTTTGTGAGGACCATGACACGCTGATATGTTATAGATGTCTTCTAAAGAGCCATAAGTAAGTTAGTACTTTGTAAAGTAGTCAGTTAAGTTATGCTCAATAATTCAAGAACATGTTCAGATATTAAAACTCGATTTAAATGGTATGTTGATCTACTAACCGTCACAACGGTAGAGTGTAAGTGCGTGTACACGCCGGTGTGTGCGTTTGTANGTATGGTCATCGGCGAACGTTTTCTTTAACTGAACGCACTACACGGAGGCTTGAACCCGATGATTGGTGACGCAATTTCACACAGTGGGTCTTATCACCATGGTGGCAGCGATAGCGGGACGGTCATCCAATAAGCTTAATAGTGCATACGGCAAATATAAACATCTGCAAAAAGACTAGTCGGTTATGTGAGATTCGTATAACTACATACAATTACTTTTTTAATATTTCACATCAGTTTAATTAATTAAGATTTATATATACTTCACTAATTCAATATAATTATATGCATCATAACTTAAACGTGTTGTTTATTACTCAATAAATTCTGATTAAATGAAACTGATTTATAACTGAATGTCTACACAAGCAACAAAGATGTGTTTCGCCTTGTTATTGGCAACATTAATACTGCATCGACGTCAAATTTTGCAGTTTATTCCTTAGCAGTTTTAAAAAATCCTCTTTTTTTGTGAAAATTTTAGAAAAAAAAGAGCACAACACAATGGTGTGGGCTTTAATTATATATACTTCTGATGGACATGTGTGTTTATGGCCCAGAGATTTCTAATATTGTATGTTAACATTTTCAGTGACAGCTTTATTGTATGTTCCGATTTATGTTTATACGAAAGAAAAGGCTATTGCAAAATGTTCACTGTAATCTATCTAGATTAGATAAAATTGATTTTCAATTGCCATATCATACGAAGGAAGTTTATACAATACAGTGATCGTGATAACCTAATATAACTTAGATAAGAGGCACGTGTAACACGTCTGCAAAATCAAAGTGTAAAATTAATTTAACAACTTTGGCAATTTTATTTATTTATATTTTGAAGATAAATATTATATAAAAATGGTGTCTAATGCTTAAACTGCAATGTAGAACAGATCGGATTTAGTCTGTCACTGTCTTGCGAAGACAAGAGGTAAACCAATAAATTGTAAAATATGTTATTTTTTTCTGAAACCCATGCACTGAGTTGCGTTAAATGTTATATATCAGTGCATACAGTCGTGAAAAGTTGTCAATGTGACAGCCCTTTTGTCGTTTATAAAAAATACAATTATCAATATTTTCTATTAGGCCATTATATTCTCTTTTATTGCATCACAGTTTATTGTAATTATTTTAAAATACATAGGTTATGATATATGAGATGTATTTCTATTTACTTCAAAATGCAAAACAAAGTTTCATAGTGTTTAAGTTTAGGACAAGTTTCCTAAAGCAATGAAACAAGTATATCTTATACAAATAATTGAAATTGCTTATGGAATTGTTTTAAATGTGCATATAAATCATACCAGGCGACTGAACATGAGTATATAAATAGTTGTAATCAAACTTGGCTCTGTAACTAATTATTGTCTTCAGATTGATACTGGTAGAAATGTGTCAAATGTTTATTTCAGATGTGTACAAAGTTAGATAACCTATTTAATAAGGTTATGTATAATGGTAAACGCTCATGTTATTAACACAAATAAAACAAGGCGGCATAAACTATAGTAAATCTTTTTCACAAGGAGGTTATCATTAAACTTGATCAACAGGATATAAATATGGAAAAAACAGTATAATGGCTACAGATAAAATTATATTCAAACATAGATGACTGCACGCAAATCGCTTAAAAATATTGGTACGTGCAAGATGAAATATAACATTTGTAGGTATTTTCTACATTCAAGACTCGAAGGGTTTCGGTATAAATTGGCACTCAAGTGCTCACCACCATGACATGACATACCCGAGACAAGAAAATGTTCTTTCAATCCAACATTTAAAAGCAATTTAAAATAATACGCATTTTACTTTTGCAAATTATTTTATGCCCCCGTTATCAATGATTGGACCCATACAGTGTTTACCCTGCTGTATGTCGTAATGTACGTATGTGCTGAATCTTAATTGTATTGCGGCACACTTTTGTCACTATCACCTGACAAAGGTCAACATGTGTTGTCCTCTAATAAATCTTATTATCTTATTTGATGGTTGGCAGTGATTGTTTAAATTCGACTTTGGTTTGTGCTGATAAATAGCCATTTGTTATCACTATAGTGTCAGTAGTATATACTCATTGTTAAGAAACATATACATTTCGATATTATAGATAATATCAACATGGACACCGAAGCTGCATGTGTGGACTCAAACATTTCTATAATTGAAGACAAAATGGCTGCAGGGGGAAGCTCATCACAGCACAAAGCATCCGACTTCAGTGGAACAGTTCACAAAGGACCAGACTCATTATACAAGTTTTTATGTTTGGTATGTGAGGAGAATGGTTTGAACCATGAGGCCTTCTTTTATTGTCAGGAGCATCACAAGAGTTTCTGCAACAATTGTGTTGAGATTCATAAGCAGCTGTATAGGAAACACACTGTTTTAGGAAGAGAGAGCTTGGAAAGTTGCACTGTCATCATGGCAACCACGGCATCACCAGAGCAATGCAAGGAGCACACGGATAAAAAACTGGAATTGTTTTGTGAGGACCATGACACGCTGATATGTTATAGATGTCTTCTAAAGAGCCATAAGTAAGTTAGTACTTTGTAAAGTAGTCAGTTAAGTTATGCTCAATAATTCAAGAACATGTTCAGATATTAAAACTCGATTTAAATGGTATGTTGATCTACTAACCGTCACAACGGTAGAGTGTAAGTGCGTGTACACGCCGGTGTGTGCGTTTGTACATTCTATTTTTTTTATTTTTTTTAACACATGTATATAGCGCCCTTTTCATACAGTATGTGCGTTCAGAGCCTCTCACATTTTTCCCCTGATCACTGGGTCATAAGTCGTCCGTTAACATCTTGGCGCAGTATGCAGCCACGGCACATTGGCTTATTTCCCTCACAGGTACCCATTTATACACCTGGTTGGAGAGGAGCAGATGTGGGATCAATTTCTTGCTCAGGAAAATTCCAGTGGTCAGGGCGGGATTCAAACCAGGGACCTCTCTATCTCTAAGCCATCGTCCTACCATTAGACCACTGCTCCCACTTGTCCACACTGTAGCTTAACATGTGTAGTATGTAATTAAAAAATAACGTATCACAAATGCTTAGCATCAAGAGAAGGTGTATCCCATGTAAAGAACCGTGTCCTTCGCTCAAAGGTCAAGATCACACTAAGAGGTCAAAGGTAATATTAGGAAATATGTCATCAGTTTTGGAGTGTAACTTTATCATACATAAGGTAATTGTAAAATAAATAACAACACATGTACAGCAAAAGAAGAGTGCATGGCCTGGGCCCGTATTCACCAACGGATTCTTAGAATTAAGCGTGAAAATAAAGAATATTCTTGAAACTGTAATGTTCTAAAACTACTTGAAAGTCAAGTCAAGCATGTAAGTTGACACCTATAAATATATTATTCTTTATTTAGAACAAGATGTTCATAGCATTAGCATCATATGAAGCAAGTTTATATGCAAACTTGCAGGCATTTTTATTGAGTCTAAGAATATTCTTTATTCTTAAGTCTAAGAATGGGTTGGTGAATATGGGCCCTGTACATGGCATGCATCCCTTTCTAAAAGGTCAAGGTCAAACTTAGAGGTCAAATATATGGGCTTGTCCAGTCAGTAAATTCGTTATTCAAATTAACAATACCTTGCCACAAAACGTTCCCAATGTGAAGCCAGAATGTCATTCACAACATGCATCCCTAGCTCAAAAGACATTGCAAAATTTAAAGGTAAAGGTCAATGGTAGCACCATTCAGCTTGTGCAGACGGTAATTATACGAAAACTTGTTACAAATGTTTACTATTTTGTTATGATGTGTTGAATGCAAATTCACATTAAGTGACACTTTATCGTTACAAGGAGGAGAGTAATCTTATTTTACGATGCGGTCCTTTATTTATGACAAGGGACCATTGCCAAACAGTGAGACACAAAACAAATGCATCAGACAAGGCACACACGTACATAACAAACGTACAACATGAATTAAACTGGGGTCACCGCCTTGAAACGGTTAATCACAAAGCACTCCGGAGTTTAAACGGGTTTCAAGGAGCTCCAAACTTAACACTTGACCACGAATTATGAAAACTTATTAAAATTTTAATTTAAATTAACATCATAGCATTACGATTCAAATTAAACAGCTTAAAAGACAAAAAACATTTCCATTCAATTACCATTGAACTACTCAATTGTTATATTCATACCAGAGCCCCATAACCGCAACTTTCTGATGCACGATGAAATTTAAAAAAAAAATAGCATAAACTACATCTCGTCTTCACTTAAAAGTTTTAGAGACGTATGATAATATAGTTTAAGATTTAGATTTGTTTCCCTACCTCAAACTTCAAGAGTTACTTAAAGGTCAATGTCCAAGATAATGGAATGATACGGTTAAAGCAGAGTGTACCTTTTCGGGCACGTAAGCCCAGTTGGAAGAGCACTGGAACTAAAAATCCGACGATCGCGGCTGATCTCTGGCCTAACAAAATAACATGCGCCAGAATTGGTCATACAATTATTTCTATGGCTATTCTCATTCTACATCTGATTCAAAAAGGGCAGTTGTCATTTACTGTCAAACGTTTGTGCACTTAGTACTGGTAAAACCAGCTAACCCACTTTAAGTTTCAGTCGGTTTATTGGTCATAATATTCCTGTAATTCTGTGGTACAAAAACATACCAACTTCATCATTCCAATTACAATTGTAAACTAACATGCTTCACCTTATGGGGAGCATAATGACAGTGTCCCAAGCCAAGAACAATCCAATACTCTGTGTTATATACTTAATAAATGGCATTCTTGAAAACTGGCTTAATATGTTGCCGACAGGCCTCTTCACTGAAAAAAATTTCTAAACGTTCACCTGATATTTTTTTTAAATATGAACACTGTATGAAGTGTATACTAAATATGTAACTTTACACATTAAAAAGGCTTTAGCCTTGAAATAATATATAAATTGATCGAGTCATCACGGTCACCAAAAAATCACAAATTAAATTAATACCAACAAATTGCGTCTTGACCTCATATATGCACTGTATCTAAGGAGGAAATAATTCATGATAACTATGCACATCTGAACAAAGTTACTTAAATGATAGTTTAGTAAGGCGTGTACGTGTATCTTTTCTTTTTTGAACAGTTGCTGACGAACAATTGAACATGATAACACAAATACATTATAGTGTGTTATGTCGCATTATTTAGGCGTGTATTTGTAACTTTATTTAAGCAATACAAAAACGATAAGAAAAATACAATATAGTGTGATTTGTCGCAACACTTAACAATGTTGATTGCAACACCACAAGAATCATATCTGCCTGACGGAAGTGCTAGCCTCGAGTATTCCGAAAGCTTGCCCCAATCATCTTTGCTCATTATCGTCGTATCTTTTGTTTGTTAATTAGTCCATCTTGGCACAACATGCTCATGGTGAGATTCTGTGATCGCAATACTTTCGTGACCGCTTCATATCTCTTATAACCCTTGAATGCAATTTATGAAACTTGCCGCAAATACTGTGAAACCAATATTATTTGTAGGAAACTAATTTTCAGGATTTTCCTAGGCACACTCGTCATCGAATTAAAATTAGGTTTTTTACAACCCGAAGTCTCAAAACCGAATTATGTAAAACACAGTTGTGACGTCAGCAACGAAGATAATTTATTATGCTTGTCTGTCTATGGTCATGGCCAGAGCTTAAACACAATTTGCTAAATCACATCTAAATTGCTGGAAAGATTTATCATAAACAAAATGAAATTCCTCAATCTGACATGACTTATGCAAGTTTTTCAAAGGTCATTGTCGCAGATTAGGGTAGAGAAAAAAAAAATACTTAAATACATAAATGCATGAAAAGATGGTTTTAATGTTTTTGTGGAAATACATTTCCTGGTTAGTAAATGTTCACAATTGAAGCTCAACACTTTTCTTATTTGTCCATTCTAAATGCGTGTTAGGTGTACTTTAGGATAATGTTGCATACCATATATGTTCCATAGCATGGTCTTTAAATAAGTAGTCAGAATAGATCTCTACTAATAACGCCATTGGAACAATTTTAAACATAAATTGATTAGTTGTTCGACGGAATTTTGCCCCAAGACAATGGAACGAGCCAGTGCAAATCCCCCCTTGTTGTTATATAATCAGAGACGAGCGCAAAGAGCATATTAAAAACATAGTGTGATAATATTTTTTGACCGATTTTGCCAAGTGCTATCAGCTCGTTAAATGCTGCATTTTTTTATTATTAAATGTTTAACGAAAAATAGACTGTTTTTGTCGTAAAATATTTGGGCTTAACCGAAACGAAAAAATACAACTCAACACAATTGCTTTTAAAAATCGGATGCGGGTAAAATGGCGAAATATAAAATAACAAATAATGTTTATTTTATTTTACGAATGCTAGGTGCGGCCAATCAATCAAACAAACATATATTCAACTTATATTTGCCTAGGGATGACTTACTTAAGATATTTATTGCTCTGTGTTTGTGTTTTCCATTAAACAGAAGATGCACTGAACACGTGGTTGTAATTGACGACAAGGTTACCAAAATGCGACAGAATGGAGACTTCATAAAGCTTACTGAGACGATCGATGCTTTGACTCTTGAACTTACTCAGCAAAAGCTATTCATTGAAGGTAATTTTGAGAGGTTGCAGAAGTCGTATGAAGAAGAACTCTGCAAAATCACCATCTTACGCATAACATTCAATGAAAGTTTAGATCAGATGGAGAGGAACACTATTGCAACCCTTAACACACTGCTGGACAAACTGAAGGCTCCACTCCAAGAAGATATTGATAGATGCATCGATGCACTTTCCAGGATGCAAAATATTCATGATGAAATCCAGAACATTGAAAACAATACTGAGACGTTGGCACTAATATTGTACAGAACATGTTTAGAAAAAACATCTTACATTGAATCAGTGAAGTCCCAAATGGTTTCCAACAGAATACCAACAATAAAATTAATTCAAGATCCAGCAATTGAGCGCACTTTCTCTCTGTCATCGTTTGGGAAGTTTGTATATCCAAATGAAATTATAAAAGTAACAGGAAAAACAAAGCATAATATTAAAAGATGGGGGGACTTCTACACGTGCATAATATCAGATATTTATGAGACAGAAAATGGACAACTTCTAATTACAGACAGAATAAATGAGGAAGCAAAGTTGCTGGATAAGGACTTTAAGTTGGTGAGCTTCTATCACTTGCCGAACAAACCATTGTTAATGTGCAGCATTAACTCCAGTCTGGTTGCTGTTACTCTCGACAACAGTGAGGTTTTCTTCATGAGAGTGACCACAATTGGTCAGTTGGCACACGACAGGACACTGAGGCTCCAACACCACTGCCTAGGAATAGCCCATTACCAGGGAAACTTGTATATCACATCAGGCACGGCACTGTTCCACCACACTGTTCGTGGGAGACTGGTGAGCAAGATTTACGAGGATAATTCAGGTGAAAAAACAGGTAAATATCGACTATACATGTTTAAATGTTTTGTTAGTTCACTTACGGTTTTACTGGAGAAGACTGTAGGTTTATTCTTCGTCCGTCATTTCCTCAAAAAGTACCAGAGATACTTTATAGAAACTGGGTATACTTATAATTGGCAATTAAGGAGTAATGCTCGACTCTTTGTATCCACCGGAGGTCAAAAGTAATGTCAGTGTTAAAAATGTTATAATCAATAATTATATTAGATTTTATCAGGATAGTTTGTACACACATTTAGATATAGGGTTCCGTTGTGTTTGTCCGTAAATTTCTACATCTATTCGTTAGTTTGTCTGTCTTTCCGTCTTCAAAAGAGATATTTTAAAAAGTCAATTTCATATAACTGGATTTTTCGATTTCTCAGACATTACGGACGAGTCTTACACGAAACTTATAAAGGGCCATGAAGGGATTATGCACGATCTTTCGGGTTTCACCCGAGGTCAATGGTTTAGTCACTGTAACTAAAATAAAACAATACCTTATAATGTAATTACTCTACAACTACATCATATATGTGGGTGTATGTATGCCTGTCTTTTATCACTTCCTCTGTTCACCCGCCCATGTGCAAAACAATGAAATAAATAATATATTACTTGGTTTTGATTCTGAAACTCGGTATGCAGATAAGCTTATTAAGTGAATAAAGGATTACGCTATGAAACTTTATTTCTGCAGATATTAATTGTCTCATAAGCAATACTAAAGTGAAAGTGATTCAATTACTTGAAATGTACATCAGAAATAATTTTGGAACTTCTTAAACACATGAATAGCAACGTGTCATAATTTCCACATAATTTGTTTTCATCAGAAGATAATCAGCTGGTGAATCTAAAAACAACAACAACAAAGTGTGCAAGAAATTTTTGATTTAATTATGAAACATTATAAGTGAGTGAACAATACAGGGCTATTGAAACATGCACATTTTCTTATTGTTATGGTTTTTCATCAAACCGGTTTGGGACTCCTCTCCTGTATTGCGTACAAAACATTCAAAACTTTGTTTTTTTATTAAACAATCTGTTTAGAACTTGAGACGTGTTGTGACGTTGTACAAAGGTGCTCTGTACATTATGAAAGAAGTCAATATGGTCGACCCGTGAACCTTCGACACTATTTTCAAAATCCTGAAAGGACAAGTAAGCAAAGTTAAATTGTAAATAAGAGCATATATAAAAATCAATATTTATATTTTGTATTTTCTTTCATACAGTTGAAGCCTGTGCTGTCAGCCAAGATGGGACCACGCTATATGTTGCCAGTTGCATGAAACTGGTAACACTGTTAAGGGATGGCACAGTGATAAACGTAATGCATACCCCTGATCTGAGACTTAACACAGATGCCTCACATGGTCTATATACTCCTGGTCTCCATGTGACAGACTCAGGGCAAGTGCTGGTATGTAGAGGCCAGCACACAATACTCCAGGTGGATAGAGATGGGAGACAGAGACTTGTAGAGCTGGTCACAGAGAAAGATGATGTGAAATGGCCAACATCTGTCTACTACAGTAAACAAAGAGCTACGCTCATTGTGGGAATGTTTAACAGTAATTATATACTGGTATTCAAAACTTGAAGTTATGATGGCAGCGCAAGTTATTCGCTGTTATCAATACTGAGGAATGGTGTTTTTTTGTATTAAAAAATGTAGACAATGGACATTGAAGGTTGTATAGGAAAATATTGTATCTTTGTTTATCATATTTGGTGTTGTTTATGTCTTGATAGTGAAATGTACCCTAATATGTTTAAGGATTTTCATCTTTTGGAGAACAAATGAACAATCATCTTTCCTATTGAAACTGTTTGGTTTGTGGTCTATTATGACAGCTTAATTTTCGAATATATGTGTCGAAGTCACTAATAATGTTTGTTTCGAAATGTATTTAGGCTATCAGTATATATAATCACTTACCATTTACTGTGTTTGTAATTTTCTAGATAAGAAATGACTTAGTTAAGTCAGTATTATATTTATTGGTAAACTATAGCTTACCTGTACAACAAATAAGGAATTTAATATGCAAACATTACTCTCGATCAATAATTATTTAACATTTTCCCCTCTTTACGACTGATCATTCGATCATGTATACAGGGTGTTTTAATTTAAAAATCACACTCCGTTGGAGAGGGACGTTTTTATCATTTAAATACTATATGTGTTTTAATAAACATACTATACTTTTGTATGATTTGCGGACATATAGGTATCAGGATTGATCCCCATTTCTGCCACATCTTTCCATCATTGCGTTTTAAGTTCAAGTTATACTGTTCTCATATTTGATTTGTATTTTAATTTCAAGATGAAATTGATCAATTCTGTCAAATTACTTCTGGTACAGAATGTCTCACAGTATGTTACACTCATAGATTTTAATGTACTTTAATTAAATGTTTCATTCGCTAGAAACTTATGTTTGTTTTGTTATACCTCCATCATGTTTAATGATAGGGGCATATCGGTCACATTGTCATACGTCTGTTTATCTATATCTATATTCAAGTTAAAAATAACATTTCACATGTGTTCAGTACGATGAGATGGTATGTCATGTGCAATAAGCCGGTTCTGGCTCGGAAACTTCAAAACGACTTTCTGCCTAATAACATCAGGTCTAGTTCAATCGAGCAATTTTAATGACATTTAATACATAAATACCTTATCGGTAGACCTTGCTGGAATTACAAAGTCGCTATTACTATAAAAGTGCAATAAGCCCCATAATCTAATAATTGATTTAGATATCGTAATTAAACTACATAATTGACAATCTTTACATTAAGGCTTGTAAGGATTTATAATGTGTGGATGCGATTGAGTGCAAAGTGGCTATTACTAACACATAAATAAGGTTTCAGCTTAGTTTCTTAAATTCAATTGCGATATTTAAATAAAACCAGGTACTTAACCTATAAATATTGATATTTTATATTTGTATATTGCTTGAGGTTGCACATGGGGTGGGGTGTGGATGCGGGCCTTGGCTACCATGACTTATAGTGGTTTCCGCTAAATGCCTTTATGTCTAACACGAGACCGAATTGCTCATGGTGAGTTATTTTGGTGGGAAGCTGTAACGTGTTGTTCGATTAAGTGAACAAGAATATTAAGCTTCAAACGACACTACTTGAATTTCTTGACACTTCACAGGAATGAGCCTTTGGCGACCCTCTTTCAAAAAATTTCAAATACTTCTAGACCGCTGCATATGTAGGTCACAAGAGCAAAAATATATTTTAATATGGAAAACTTAGAAATTCTCTTGCTCTTAATAGTAAAACTACAAGGTCTAGGGATTTATTTGGTTTGTAACATCATAATGTGGTCCTCTGTATGATCAAATCATGACGCTGGGGTAAAAACTAACCGCACCCAAGGGTCACATGATTTATATGAACGTTTAAAGCAAAATAATTTAAAGGAAAAGGCTAAGACGTGTCATATTTGGCATGTAACATCATAATGGGGTCATATATGAAGTTTGTTCAAACCATGTCTCTGGAGTAAACATTTGCATCACCCGGAGTTTAACTTGGTTTTTATGAATATATTAAAAACTGTAAACTAATCTTTTTCTTTGAAACCGCAAGTTCCAGAGGTTTGATATTTGTGAAAGCGTATGCTGGTCCTTGACCGAGTATGTTCATATCATATACCAGGGGTAAAAATTGGCCCCTCTCTGAGTTTTCTTATAGTGTATTTATTGAAAACTGTGTGTTGTATTTAGATGCAGTGGTCCTGTACACAGTATCTTCAAATTATGCCCATGGTAACACAACTAGCTATGCCCCACTGGTCACATGGTATATATAGCCGAATAGAATTTTTTTTTAAACACTCTACTCTACTGATATAATAAACCTCAGGGGGTTGATTTGTGGTATATTTCATCAAATTTATCTTGGCTTTCTACCAAATTAATTCAAATATTTACTAAGTGTGAAAATTTGCCCCATCATGGGGAAAACTTGTTTTTCCTGTTGTACATGGTAAAAACTATGTGAACTCAGCGATTAAGAGCAATTATGGTCGTCATGTGTTCATTATTTATGGAAAGATACCCGATATCAAGCGGCTTCTTACCAACAAATATTAGCATACCGTATCTTTAATTATTGCAAAATGATTATGAACAATATATTTTGTTTTATCATGTATGCTCAACATGAAAGTTTGCTTAAAAATCAAGTCAACTGAATATGCGTATGAAAATGAACTGAGCTAAATTCATCGTTGAAGCCTCTGAATGTACACTGAACACTATTCTTTTTCAAACATTTTCACATGTGTCACTATTGTATACCAATTTACGTCACACACTATTTACATAAGATGGGGCCATCAGTGTCCCATAGACACATGTTAAGTTTAGCTTAGTATCATTTTGCCTTTGATTAAATATTATTAATATGATTTTCATATAAAAAGGTTTATATTTTTAAACTTGTAAGCTCCTTTATCTCACCTGAGCACAACGTGCTCATTGTGTGCGTGTGAATATCGTTATGTCCGTCATCAGTCCGTGTGTGAGCCCTATAAACTTTTTTTTCAAACGATATCGCCTCCTCAACCGCTGGGCACAATTAAATAATATCATAGGAATGTGCCTTGGGTGTTTTTGTTAAAATCGTCTAGGTCCGTTGATTAGTTTAGTAAAAAAAGCTCAAATAGTGGTTAAAAAAGGAAAACCTAACATAAAAAATAATCTCCTTTAAAACAGTCTAACACTTTAATATGTGTAAGATAACATCGTCTTGTGGTCCTGTACAAAGTGAGTTCACAATATGTCCAAGAGGTAGAAAATGGTTCCGCCCCAGGAGCCTCATGATTTATATCGACTCAAATATCAAAATATTTTTTTAACTTTCTTCTCGTAAATAACAAGGCCATGAAGTGCAATAAGTGGCAAGTACGATGGTATGATGGTCTTCTACCACCTTTGTACAAATCATGCCCCTGGGATTAAAATTGGCCTCGCCCAGTGGTGACTTGTTTCCGTTAAAACTTTAAAATCTTCTCTGCGCAGTTTCACAGTGTAAACTGTTTATTTGCGAACACTATTGTGTGGTTTGAATAAACGTGCACTAAATAACACACATTTCATGCGGTCGATATGCGACTTACATGTAAAAAAAACAACAGCAATTTAACATTTGTTTGCAATTTAATTATTTAGAAATGAAAATTTTCCACCTTTATTTCATTGTCAGGATATTCGCTGAATATATTTTTTAAGGACTTAAGGATAGCTCTTGTTTAAAGATATACCCTTTTAGAATTGATACATCACTACATTACATCGACCAGAGGCATAATGAGGTGGTTGTTTAACTTGAAATAAATTTTATCAGAAAAGAAAAAAGGATTAATACAACATCTAACTCAAAACACGTTTTATACAACATAAGCATTGGCAATAATAATTTATGATGTACACTCAATCTCACTGCTAACGCAAAACTAACGTTAGGCAAACTGTTTCGGGTATTTACTTGCAACGGATTTGTTAACAATGTGAAATATGAACAAATCAATAATTGGTTCATAACTCCTATACATTTATTTAGACTGATACACGATTCAACAAGCAATACAAACTCTTAAATAACATATAAGTTAGGCTTCAGCTACCCAAGCAAGAGAAAAAAAAACTTTTACACAATCCGGTCCTTTATTTAAGCACAGAGTGACACAATCTTAAATATTGATTTTCATTGAAAAGCATTTAACTAAATAAACATTGAATACAAAATTATGTTTCACATATCAACTACTATTATAAATTAACATTAACATATTTAGCAATAACCTTTCTACATTTTGGCAATTCGTTGTAAGAATACTACATACAAAGAATTCAATGTTTATATGAAAACAGTACACTTGCGCAAATAGAGAAAAAGTGATGAGTGTGATATTGAGTACAATGTTATAAAATTAACAAAATAAACGAATAAGTTGAATCTATATGAATAATGAAACTCCAGAACCAATATCAGGAGAGAATTTCTTAACAACTACTAGTCGCTTATGTGACGAATTGCCTATACAATACAGGACAATGCATACAACACGACATGAAACATACACATGATTAAAACTGGGGGACCGCATTGGAAAGTCCATTAAAAGATTTAGGGATTTATACCGATTGAATGACTCGTACAATCTAACACAGACCCATAATTAATAAAAAGCACATTAGTTTATACAAAAATGTACGTTTAATAAAGCATTGTTATTAAGAAACAGTTACAGTGAATTTATAAACAATTTAAATACAATTTAATTACTCGAGAGGTTAATATGTCCCAGAGCACATGATAACACCATTCAAATAAATTCGTTCTGGTTAACAAGACGTTAGAAAGTGTTACAAGCCCCGTTACATATTTTGTATGCATCGACAAAACTTAACATAAATCATCATTAAACTATTTTTAATTCATCATAATTATTACTTAATGCAAAACATCTTTTTTTTTTGCTCATCTTAACGTTTCGCAACCAATATATTATCAGTAAGCAACCTTACATGTTCAATTAGAAGTTTTATGTTCGGTGGTCGTTTGAATAGACAAAGTGTAGATAAATGTACATGCGCTTCAATATATCATGGCGTTGGCGTGTAAGCCATGTATTCCAATGCATATAGATCTTATAATGAAACAACAAAAGAATAAAAAAAAAAACAATTACAATATTTACAATAAAATGGTTAACACGTTCAAATATTAACATGCAGCGTACATTCAAATTAAAAGTGTCAACTTAAATGTTGTTTTAAATAACAATTTGTTGTCGTTATGCCATTTACGAATTTTGACTCCACTGCATCTTCTAAACTCTGTAATAAAAATGTAATATGCAATTATTCTCTCAAAATCCGGAAAAAAGTTATCAAACTGTCTGTTCATATTAATGAGCTGTTGCCACATGCATATATGATGTTTGCGAACTGATTTGTTTTAACATATAAACCGTGTTTGCTTAAAAATACTTCCAAAAAATAATAACATACAAGCTAAATTCACTGTAGGTTTTTTTCTACATTCGTTAGTCCGGTGTGTTGTTCTGCTTCAATATTAGGGCGTTTGTTTTTTCTCCAGCAAAAAAATATATCAATACAAATTTCTCGAAACTTTCTGCCGGATATAAAAAAAAATAAAAAATAACACTGTTTTGAAATTCTGCTAGCGAAAATCCAATTTCGGAATATAGTTTATACCTTATAAAATCTCGAGTTAGGACTGTTTTGCAAAAAAACAAGTCGGTTAGGATATAAGTCTGACCAAATTACAGCTTAAGTGTAAGGTATATGTATAACTATGAATACGGTCGCTGCACATACTAATGTTCTTGTTACTTTAATCTGTTCGTGTTTGCTTTGATCTATGATTCTATGACCGACTGGTTACTTGTCAATTTAATCCGTGTTTTCGCGATTTTAGACAGACGAACAATCATAGCAACATTACATATAAAAACTATAATCATTGGATTGAATACGAAGTGCCAATTTTCAAACAGTAACCAGCGATACAGAAACTGAGTTGGTACACAATAAGTGAGTGTTAAATTTCAATCATGACCATGCTTTTATTATGAAGTTTAGGCCCCATATTGAGTACAACACACATTTCTATGCGAATCACTGTCAACACTGCCATATCTGAAAAACATATCATGCCATGTACATATCAATTGTTAACAAATCGTTGTGTGTCTTTTTTTTTATAATAATATTTAAGCAACAAAACGCATATAATGCGCCCATAGTATTTTTAGCAAATTTCCATACCGACTGTGTCCGTTCATCGCATGTTATACCATGTTTACCGTTTAATAAAATCACAACTAATATTCGTATTTCTAACTTTTTAATTGGCAACATAATCTTTGATTGGCAAATACTTTGACGTTAATTTGGCAAAATGGTTTCGTAATAAACGTTACATGAGTAAATAATTAACGAATCAGTACATTTCCGTAAAATTGCTGTCATTAAAAGAATGTGATAAAAATATCACCCTTGTTGTCATTTCATACTGTCTGTGAAATTACTTATAAAGCTCGCCAATCGCACGCTTAAAACACATACATCCTGAACTCGTTTAATAAAACAACTCAATTGTCATAATAATCATATCGTCTTATGCAGTATACCTTTGCGATATTATAGATGTACGCTAATCAGTTTATGCAAATGCTTTCATCACTATCATGTCTGTATAAAAAGTACGTTTTTGGTATACTTAAAGTTGACTGTATTTGACGATCTAAAGATTGAACTTGTTTCCTATTCGCCTAACTAATTTTAATATATTTATATGATGAGCACGTTGTCAATTTTATTGTATAATTTGCATTTATCAGAGTGCGTTTAACTTCACTGTGCCATGCTAGTGTGTATAACACATTGATTTCATCCAATCGTGTTCCCATTTTAAAACTCTGACAGAGCATTGGTCCATGGCTTCATATGTCTTATTTGGTGATTGGTGGATCATTAAAGCTCTTGGTGATGGAAGTTACCGTGATTATATGTTTGCGGCCAAAGGTCAAATATTGCCATAAAACAGCTTGTTCAGGCTGTAACTTTGTCATTTATCATTCAATTTTAAGACAATTTACATTACAATGACTACCATTAAGAGAATTATTGTCGCATGTCTCACCTGTTTCATTACCTCAAAGGTCGGAGTCACACTAAGAGGTCAAAAGTCAAAATTTTGAGTTTTGAGACAACATTTGCATGTGGGTCATTTCTGTCCTATGGGCACATGTCTTGTTAATTTAGGTATATCCTTTTGTTCTCTTAAATGAAATACGAAAAGACTTAAACATAAGTTGCTAAGCTTTCTTCAAAACAATATCCTTTATCAGGTCTTCTCCTACAGCTTTGCTTGTTATGCAACATTCGATTACATCTATGAATTCTGATTTGGAAATTAATAAATATTGTAGAGTCTCTTTGACACGATTTATAATTGAGGTAAGGTCTTCAGTGGACTCATTTGATGAGGATATTGAGACAAAATACTTGTTTAAACAGTTTGCTTTTCTTGTATTTGATACATGTGTTACTAGATTGCCAATTATTTGATAGCTGTCTGAGGTAAAGCATACATAAGTTGCGACCACTGAATTTGTAAATGAAAACTTACATTATTTTGGAAAATTTTACAAAAATATACAATGAAATTAAGTTTGTACGTTCATCATTTTAAAAAAAGTGTCTACATGGTGAGTGCTTACTTATGATGTGTTCAAATACTATAATTTAATGAAGCCTTTTTTTAAATACTATTAAACATGAACACGTTTTGCTCATGTGACAAATGCGCGATCATTCCGAAAAAGAAGATTGCATTGATAAGTGCTATTTACTGGGTTAAAAATTCTTTAAATTCAAGCAATTCTGTCACAGAATGAATGCCTGACACATTCTACTTCAACTTAAGTACCTTGTATCTATTTCAACTTTGATCGGATATATAGTGCAATTGATTGTGCGTGCTTTCAAGTTTTTATGGATGTTTTAAAGGCAATTTGAAAACATGTCAAGTTAATCGTTCCTTGAACAATAACTCATGCCACTTGTTCGAGAGCAGTGTACATAAAGTGTTCACAAAATGTATCTTAATTAGTTTAAATCATCATTAAGGGTATGCCTTTTTCATTATTTAAAAAATGAAACAATATGAATCAAATGTTAAATATGCACGCGTATAGGTTTTGTTTATTGCTTTTTACCATGTTTAGTAAAGACTGTAATAACTTAACAGTATACTATGTGATGCTGATTTTGTACATTATTGTGTATGTGTTAGCAATATTCGGTCACCTGATAAGATTATGACTCGACCTTGTTATGATTGCCAAAACAAACGTCACCCGAAATAATACATGTATCTAAGCGATAATAGCAAGTAGTTGTATGTTATGCTTTGGATAAGTGAATTACATCAGTAAATTAAACCCAAATAGTTTCAATGTAGCTCAAGAAAAATGATAATATTTCATAATTTCACTCATGGGTGTATCGATTTACTTGTCGTTTGTTGTGAAATTGAAGACTATAAATACTCAACCCTAATAAAAGACGTGTTAAATATATAGGAATAAATGGAACCCCAAAAACATTATCAGGAGATTCATTATTGTACATTAGTCATTTATTTACGGCATATCCAATACAATGGTATTAACAATAGAAAAGCAAATATAATAATATCCAGATATAATTTGGCAAAGTCGATGCAGAAACTAAATAACTATTGTTCCACTACTGCAGTGAGCGACACTAATTTAATCATATGTCGGCATATTGATGACATCGTAATACGCAAATACCGTTATGAATTTCCAAAAACACACAATAAAAAAGACAAAAGGGTCCTGATGGCTCAAAAGCGCTCACCTGAGTACAAGGTGTACAAAGTGTCGAAAACCTGTTCTGGTTATCTAGATTTCAACCCACACGGAACAAAATTCAAACATGTCTTTGATATTGTTAAGATAAACACTATGAACATGTTTTCTCAATGTTGAGTTATATATGTGACTTCGTAAGCAGTAATACGGGTTTCTAAGATATTACCTGGTGACCTCATTTTCTGACACAGGAAATTCAGATTTGAACTTGACCTAGATATTGCCACGATAAACATTCTGATTTAACCTCATTGAGATTAATTCATAAATGTGTCTTCAATAGTGTTAACAAGGTTTGTCCCACATGTTACTTGGTGGTCTAGCTGCTAAACTCACGGGGCCCAGATTTAAACTAGATCTAGATATTGTCAAGATAATTTGTTGGGCACATTTGCATCAAGATTGTGTCATACGTTTGGCTTTTAGAAGGGTTAACATGTTTGTTTTTCTTAGATTTTACTTGGTAAATATAGTTTTGGGATATGCGTTACCCAGATTCTAACTTGGCCGAGATGATTCATAATAGACAATCTAATAAAGTGTATATCTAGTTTGAGTTATACATGTAGCTTCTAGAAAAGTTACAGTGTCTTTCTTAGGCTTGACCTTGTAAACCTTTTAACATGTTCTATAAATACGTTTTCGTGTCAAGAATAAAAGGAATTGAAATCATTTTGAATTAGATTTAGTTTTGAAATCGAGAACAGGATATTTCGACGTAAAAATCTATGTCATTCAAGTATTTCGCAAACGGTTAAGGTGTCATCTAACCTTGATATTAAGTTATTTTCTACCCTGATCGTGTTGGTATTGAATATGATTGCATACGCTTATAAACACTCAATGGTATCGCTGGTGATGTTTTCGATATCTGCGTTTGTGTGTGTATTTTCTTGTCAATCTACATATTGCATATGAACAGCCCCCTCTACCGCTGCTGCTCTATCCTCAGTATATTAGATGTTCTATTGCAGTTATAACTTGTATAACAAGCGGTAAAGGCACTTGCGTTGTTTGCCTTTTGCATAAAATTTTACACAAATCACTGTTACAAAAATTAACTATTGTGTTTCGAATTGCAAGTTCAAATTAAACAAAACACAGTTGATTTGGAGTGTTTCTAAATGCAACATGTCGAGAATGTGTATGCACTGTTCATCATGCTATGGAAGTTACACTCCTAGCAGCGGTTCCGTGTTTTCAAAACCATGACGCAATGCCATCCGGGACTCATATGATATACGGTAGTACGACTGACACGTAAACGAAGTTTATGAAGTAGCAAAGATTGTCATCGAATATGCCTATTTTGTACCCTCCACTGCAAAACTATAAGCGCAATTTAAATCGACTATTGTTTTTCATATGATAAACGTTTATATTTTACTTGGTATTTGGATGCACTTTAAAGACTTGATTTCTGATTGCGTGTTCGTGTCCGCATTGCACAATTTAATATCTATACCTTAATACATGTTATAGTATAGAAAAGAGTCGAAGGAAATCTTTTATTTTATTTTATTACTCCCAGTCCGAAGATCAGAGACGTAAACACAGGATCACGAAAGCGAAGTAATATTATACTCCGGAAGCATACATTAACATTCAGAGAAATTGCCTCTCTTTCATTATGATATTACAGCGCACATCAAATCAACATTTTACATACCACATGCCGTCCTCAAAATGTATCAGTAAATCTACAACTTGTTTTGATAATATTGAAAGGACTATCCAGAAATACGTAGACTTTTGTTGTAAAACGCATACTTTTTATATAACCGTTACAAAATCAACATCAACATAAATTGAAGAATATTCTCTACAATTCTACATATTACTCTGTATTCTTTATAACAGTTTGCGCATACCGCGAATAGTATTACTTAACATAAACAAATCCACGGTCGCCCGTATTTTTGCATCAGGGCTAAACGAAGGACCTATAGATCTTTAAGCATGTCACATATCGAACACCAATACATGATTTACTAGATTTTGCATGCAATAACTATTTTAGTATAGGTTCGCGTGCTAAGTTATTATAATTTAGTACTATCAATCGCATTGCCTAATAAATAAAGGTTATAGTTTACAGGTAATTGACCAATTACATGTCACGAACAGATTATGTTTGAACTCCATTGACAATCTCGTGATACCATCCTTATTCACAATTTTGCATTAGTTTGTTAAGTGATTTGATAAAGAAGACTAATGGTGTTATGACAGTTTTCGTACCGAATTTGACAAATTACGCCTAAACATGCCATGAAAAGTCATTTCAGTATGGTTAAACAGGCATTTTGTTAAAATAGCCAGAATCAACCTAAAACTACAAATGATATGGTTTCAATGTAAACGGTTTAACTCGTGTTTCAAGATAACGTTTACGTTTACCACGTTTATATATTCGTATATTAAAACATGAACAATGAACCATAGTACCCAGTTTTACATATATCAAATATTATAGTACAATACTTGAACATATAGCAATAAAATACATACAAATGTATACATGTATTGATATGTTTGCATTAAGAGATTGGAGCTCCATAGGTGTTCTGCATTTGAAAATCAGTTATTCAATCGATTTAGATACAATGCTTGATTCGTCTATTGAACAAGAAAAGAAGAACGCTGTAAAAAGTGAATAGGAACATATTTTATAATATAAATTTGCAGTAAGTAAGGTAGTCCGCTTGTCTATAATTATATTGCATTATATTAAAGCTTTTCCCGTACAGCTTTACCCTCAACACTATGAAAAGATTTCTTCCAGTTTAAAATGATTGAAGATTGTATTTCAAAACTAATGAATAGCAACATTCTTTCATTTTATAATGGTCATATTTTTGTTCCAGTGCCTTTGAATCTAAACGCAAACACCTGACGTTCATTCATCGTGCGCATGTAATAAGAAAACAGATCATTACAATATCTATTATGTTTAAATAAGGTAAACATTTACCGTATCTTGGAAAGAAACTTGCTTAAAGGCGTTAAAGAAAGTAAACTTTTTTCTAGAACCAACAGCTTAATTCTCAAGTTAGAACTATTTTTAACATGCGAGCTCCACCATAAATATAACCGGGAAAACAAAAAAATAATAGTAATTTGATATCCAGACGTTTATTGTGGTGTAATAATATTTGTAATAAAAATGAGAAGAATAATTATTTTAGTAATAGCTAACATTAACAATACAATGCTGTCAGCAACAACGGCGGCGGTTTGAAATGAAGGCTTTCAAATTTGAATCATCGAGTGATTAAGGTCTTCAATTCGATTGCATTTCCTAAGGGACCATAAACGTGTGTATGTTTATGACGATGAGCATTATATGATTGCGTCAAAATAAACTATTCTGTTCTGTCCTGTTCTGTTAACTTGACACCATTCAGTTTAACATACTCAAATCCATCGAGTCGTTTACCAGTTAACAAAGCAAAACAAAACATTGTTGTTTGAAAAAAAAATGAAATGAGAATGAGTGAGAGTATCAAGTTAAAACATCTTTAATAGCAGACATTAATTGCTGGTTGATTTGTAACGAAGTACACCTACTTATACGAATCAACAATTTGATCAATACATTGTAGCATAGTTTGATTTCTTGCTACGTATTTATACATTATAACAAATGTACCGGGCTTCATAACGAAGACATAAACAGTACCATTAGTTCTTCCCATGCAAGATTTGTAACAAAAGGAAATGTCATGGATCTGTTTGAAATAAGTTTTCATCAGGCTTTACGTTTTTTTCTAAGACTCTGTCATACACTTTTGGTGCCTCACCTGGAGCATTGGTGTGTTGGAGCGTTCTTGTGATATTGATTGATTCACCCTCGTAGTAACGTTCTTGGAGATTCGGTCTTCTTCTTATTTAATGTCTGGAATCTCATTGAAAATAATCAAATTTAGCGAAGTCATATCTGACTTTATATCACCTAGGCTAATTAATAACTGTGCACTTCTGAAGCAATGTTGTCCCATTCCGGAACCAGTTGGAAAATTTAATTTGCTCCATCGAAGTAAATGGTTTTTTTCGTAGATATAAAAACACAGTTAAATTCTCAAGTACACATATGTGTAATAAGCCTCGTGTTAAATGAAGCCTTTTGTCAAGTAATGAACCGTATTACTGCACTGAACATGCACGACTTAAAAATAAACAGGAATATGGCAGTGCCTTGATTGGAAACTGTTTATTTAGTGCACATTTGATTGCAATGAATTTGTGATAATTAATATATTATTGTGTTACGTAATTCAATGATGAATAATGCAGTACCAATGTTTTTTTTGCATACAACTCGTGTTATATAACACTTTTACAATGAAAATGTATTCTTCATTTCCTTAGAGACATCGACATTTTACGGCTTCCTACTGTTCCAAAATAATTGTTCAAGTTCAGAAAATGTGTAGTTTTATTTGGTCAATATATAACTCCTAAATGGTTAACTATCTTTATAAGATGTGTTTGCGTTTTCGTGCTAACCGGTTTTTAATCGAAGCAAATCTTTTTGAAAAATATTTAAAAAACAAACTTGCTAAAATTGTCCCAAAGCAAAGAAATTTATTTCAGCATAATACTTAATGCCATGTTTAAAAAGGATATTGGAAGTATGCAAACTTGATCATACAATGAAAACAGATTTTTTTTTTTGGTTTCGAAGAATTGAAAATGAATTCAAGTCCGATCGTTTTCCATGTCACTTGATGAAAGAGAAATTTTGTTATACGAACGGAACAAACATATTATGGAAATAATACCATGCACATGGCAAATTTATGCATGTCGATGTGATCGACGTGTATTTGCGGTATGCACGCGATACATATGTCTTGAACGTATCCTCCAACATACCTTAATGTCATCATATTGCAGTCGTCAGAGGCTGTAAGTAGTAGAGATACGTTTTGTTATTTGAGTGAAACCCTACTTTAAATATTTCTTACACTTAATGAGTGTTATAATTATTTGATATTTTTGAAGATACATCGGTGACTTGATAGTTTAATATTTTTATAGATGTCTTTGTATACTTATAACTAAAAACAAATCTCATATTTGAAAACCGATACATACGCCAACAGTTAACTTAATTTATGTGTGTATGTTTCGATGCAAGCATCACATCTCCACGCATAGTTGTCGTTTCATGCTCTCACTAACACCTCTGCGATGGGCTCAGCAGCCATTATGACAAGAATCTTATCACAACCGAACACACGCATGCGTAGTATATTTGATTAGATATTAAGGATAGACTGCGGTTCATAATAAAATAGAAAATTCAAATGTTCGATGTATCACCAATACGACCTTGTAGTTTTAAAGCATCTTTTTTGAACTATCTTATACCCAATTTACGCAGATGAAATCATTCCGCTCATTTCGCTAATGTAAACAAATGTACAATTTGAGTGACTTAGTGCATTGCTTCGACGGCAAACGTGTGTTTAGAGAGAGGCACCGGTAAGCTTTGTTTTATTCATCGAACAAATACGGGGACCACATTGTTATTTTGCTAGTTGTATACGAGAAGAACATTGTTTTCCATTGTTTCTACTTTACATTTATGTTAGAATGTGATCATGCTGTTAGGATACTGATTATTTTAGTAATTTTAGTATGAGCTCAATAGTATGACCAGTATTTAGTAATAGAGGCTCTTGAACACTATTCACACGGACCACTTGGTGTCTTTTAAATGTCAAAATATTTCAGCATGCAGACTTTACTTAATTATTATTATATAGATAATGACTGAATATGAGGCAGATGTGTACAGGGATCAATATACCTGAATAAACCTTGGATAAAAAGTTCACCAAGTACAGGCTCGAATCCACGGCAGTTGGAACACAAGCACGGTGATCTACCAACTGAGCTATATGTGGCGTGTTCTGAGAAAACTGGGCAAAATGCTTGAGCGTAAAGTGTCATCCCAGATTAGCCTGTGCAGTTCGCACAGGCTAATCAGGGACGACACTTTCCGCCTAAATTGGATTTTTGCTAAGAAGAGACTTCATTTAAACGAAAAATGTCATAAAAGCGGAAATTGTCGTCCCTGATTAGCCTTTGCGAACTGCACAGGCTAATCTGGGATGACAATTTACGCACAAGCATTTTTCCCAGTTTTCTCAGAACACGACACAATATAAGCCATGCATACTTCATTCGTAGCTTTAAACTTTAAAGGGACTGTAAACCACGAATGACGAAAAAAGAAAAGTTCTAAAATACTGTATTTTTGTTGACAATTATTAGTTTATATTGATTCAAATATCACGGCTGGTATATTACATTACTTGAAAAAAGTTCATATTTTCAGTATATTCGGTAATAAAATTTCGCGATGTGAAATCGAAAGTACATCGAGAAAAAAGTTGACATAACGATATACACACTATAAATAACGCAAGTAGATTGATCATTTTATATATAAAATATATACAATTCACTACGCATGCACAATTTGCATTCCTGGGTTTACCACGTGACAATGATGATCAATCTACTTGCGTTATTTATAGTTAACTGGTAGTTACCTGGTAGACATACCCAGTAAAAATAAATACATAAAAAAATGTACAAATAAAAAAACAACTATTTTCAAGTAATGTTATATACCAGTCGTGATATTTTAATCAATTTAAACTAATAATTGTAAAAAGATACGGTATTTTAGAGTGGTTTACAGTCCCTTTAAGCCACTATCCATAACACCTGCTTTTTACATTGATACATTTAATGTAAACACAGAACACAACGTGCTCCCAGGCTAGTGATTTAAATATATACCATGTAGACTTCCTGTGAAGAATGCAGAATATGTTGGATGATCAGACATTAACATAGTATCGAATCCCATTGATGCTGTTAGTGGTGACTGTCCTTTCTTCAGTTTCAGATGAGCATTGCCGAACTAGTAGCGAACCTTTGACCCCTGCATTGATAGTCAATCTGATCTACATGTAACAGGAAATTCCTTTCTTCAATTAAATTGTAATACAGATGTAATTGTACTCGACAGGTTTTCAACTAGCCAATTTATTTTTTTCACCATAACTGTTCACAGACTGATGTTGGAAAAGTATTATTTTTCTGATAAGATTCCTGATATTATATTTGTGTTTGAGTATTTTTAATATTTCAATTTATGTTTTCAACCAAAATGTATAATAGTCAAAAGACAAAAACATGCAAACAAGTCGATTACAAGGTGGCATATTTTGGGGGATATCAACAGAGTAAAACAAAAACAATGTATATTGTTAGATTTTACTACTGGTATGAAACACATTTTTTTAGGCAGTACAGTTTAATAAGAATAAATACACTACTTGCAAATACACGAATAACGGAAAACATAAACTTAAGCTGTAATGTTTTGCAGATTCACAGATGTGTGTTTTGTAAGAAAGGTCATGTGAAAAATTATTTGAAGGGAAATTTTCTAAAATTACAATTTTTTTTAAGATTTAAAGTCCTCTTATTGCTAATTTCCCTAACATGCCCTTGTATTTAAAGATTGAATACTTCCCATGTGAAAATGCATGAATTAAAAATAATCTTTGTTTCTTCATAATACATTCTGGGTTAAGTGTGAGGTTCGGCTAGCCCTCCAACGGACGCAAACACCTAATGCTTTGCATTCGCAGTGATCCCCGTTTAAATAAATTGTATTTACTTAAAGTTGGTCTTCTGTTAAAAAGTAGTGTATACGTTCATGAATTTATCTCCGTTTCTAAAGAGTTTCTGGAGTTTAATCGTTTGCTACATTTGTGTATTGAACCTGGCGGTCAGATACGTCAGTTTATTTTTTTTTCTTTGAACAGGTCTTGCATGCCACTGTTGAATGCGATCATCGACGTTTAAAACTAATGCGGTATTATATTTATGTAAATAAGGTTCCTCTTTAATATGCATTTTATTGTTGCTTAACATGTATGCCTATTTTTGACAAACGCTACAATGCGATTTTTGCAGGAGTAAATCTGAATACCGCTGGATTCATTTTTCTAAAAACATGTCTTAAAGATTTCTTCATTTTATCATTTGTATTAGATGTATATCTTACCGAAACGGGGAATATGTACTGTTAACATACATTTTATAAAAAAGTTGAAAAACTGTCAATACACACCTTCATCATATTATTAATATGGCAAGCTTAAACAAACAGAACCTAATTATATTTAATTTTACAGTCATTGCCCTGTGAATTTATTCAGTTGTTCAAACTTATAAAACGAAGTGAAGTGGTGAGATAAATGAACCTAAATTATTGCTACAGTCAGAAACGTGTGACCTATCCTTGCAATATAGCATGTAAAGCAACGAACAATATCATGCGCTAATGCCGTATAGAGACTGTTGCCAAAAAAAGGAATTAAACAAAGCAACAGTTCTCATTCTGATATACACATCTTTGGAAAAATACATCGAAACCGAAAGAATGCAGACCCCGTTATTGCACCTATTTGTAATTCATTCTATAATTATGATATGATATTTTGAACGGATTTTCAATTAATACAATGCAATGCGCTACTCTGTCCATATCGATTTCTGTTATCTTATTAAATCAATAATAATTTTTAAGTTAGTTTTAAAAAATAAAATAATGGGACGTTAGCACATATGTTATTATAAGAACATGCATACGTCATCGTCTGAAATGTCGATACGCATCAATCGATTTCTCTCATAGTGGTATAAAAGAGAAGGTATAACGAAGTTTTTAGCCAGTTTCTGCGGAAACGCTAAAGGATAAATTATCTGGTAGGTGGTTTGTTATGTATTTAACAATGAAATTAATCTGAAAACAATATTGCTCATTTTTTAATTGTGACATGTGATGTGACTTTTTATTTTGAAGTTGAACTTATTAAAATTCGTCATAAATGTAAAATTAGTTATCTTAAACATATTGTCGAAACATTTTTTTTTCAACTTAGTCTTTCTAAAAGATTAAAACGACAAATTTAATCAGCATATTTCCCTTACCCCTTAACCGAAAAGAATTGTTGTTATCATGTGGACTTTTTATATTTAAATAAAGTTATAATCTTCTTTCAAAATAATTAATAACATCATTGTAATTAGATCAACTATTTGTTAAATAGTTTGTTACATTAATAATCAACAACTACAAAGCATAAACGGGTACTTTCGTTCCATACACAAAACTGTAATGTTGCTCTAAAGCATAATATGTAAAGAATTTATATTTACGCCTTGACTCTTTATACTCTTTGTTCATAATAATATATGGATTTAGTTTAAGCGGAATGGCAGAGGTGGGTATTGGTGGGGATTTTCACTTCAATTTGTGTGTCCCATCCTTGTAAAAATAGGTAGATCATTTCCATTATTGTGCCCCATTTTTACAAATTTTGAAATATGTCCGACTCTTTTTTTATTTATTGTTTATGTGTCTATGTTATTGTAAAAAGATCTTAAATTGTATTGACTATTTACTATTTTATTGAGTAACATACAGTATAACTTGAAACATGACATATATACAGACCATTCCTCATGGAATATATGCTTATCGGATGATTGAATATAAGTACTTAAGTGAAAATTCACTACAATTTACAACGTTTTACATTCGACTATTTTTTTCTCATGGTAAACAGTACTCTATTGTTATAGTTTTATCAATGCTCATGATTAAAATTAGATTATGTACATTCAATTGATAAATTAAAAAAAAAAATCCACGTGCATATATTTTAAAATATGTGTATGTGAATACTCTATTTTTCTGTAGTGAACCATGATATATAATTTCTTATCGGGAGTTTTGTTTCTTATTTGTCAAGCAAGAACAATTAGTAGAAACATCAGCTAGGATTATGTTAGAATATCGATATATTGTGCGATATATTTTTTTAATATAATGAAAAAAATATATATTCAACGACCACATGTATTGCAAATTATTAAGAAATCGATTCAAATATGTTTACATGCACTATTTCGTGTTTTTGTTTTCTCAAGGATTCGACTTCATATTGAAAATCATTGTTATTTTATGGTTGATCATAAATTAGATATGATAATTTTGTGTATCTGTTATTTTTATCATTTCAGAAATGGGGGTAGAGATGTATTCGATGTGTATCATAGTGCTTTCAATTATGTGTTCACACTTATCTGGGGGAATTGTGCCTGATAGTGAGCAATCATCGCAAAGTCAGGATACTTTTCAGACGACTATTCCATATACCGAAAGAAACACAAACAATTCGGGAAATAACAACGATACATTCCACAGATGTCCATGTGAACAATATTCAACAAACTGCTCGGTTTGTATTAGTACCAATAATTCGAACCAAGAAGACTTAACCTTTTCACTAGATAATATGTATGAGATGAAAGTTTATCGGTTTCTTATAAAGTTTAACCTTTATTTTTCTAATATACCTGGATTTTTTACAAATCCGATGACAATTATACTAGTGTATAACATGAAATATTTTCAGACTACAGAACCATATATAGTTTGTTTAAGCATTAGTGACTTGTGCGTTGTTATTATGAGATTTACGTACTATTATTTTATTTTCGTTTTGAAAATTGATTGGAATTATAATATGTGTCGGATGTTTGATTATGTTAAAAGTTCATCATTGGTATTTTCAAATTACATTCTAGCTTGTTGGACTGTTGAACGGATGTGTGCTGTAGTGTTCCCACATAAGTATATTGTATGGTTTACATTGAAACGAGTCAAATTCTTGATTGGTATTCTGTTATGCTGGAGCTTACTGTGGACAATACCTTACCTAACGGAGGTGAGAATTGTTATAGATGTTATTATGGTTAGAAAAGTATGCGATTTTTCAACATTTTTTTATGAAAGTTGGCACTTAATTGAGACCATTTACTATGTATTACTGCCGCTTGTCGTTGTTCTTGTATGCAACATCGCTATTATATTTCGAGTAGCAAAACAGACAAGAGGAAGACTCAACATGACATCGAACGAGAATACCATTGACAAGAAAAGGCTAGAGCAGACGAAATTAACAATCATATTAATAATTACCTCTATCACGTTTCTTGTTCTTCATATTCCATATTGTTTAGTTCTGATATGGTATTCGCTTTACCCAGACACAACAGTTATACTAGCTAACAGTCCTCGTGACTACTTAAACTACTACATATATACAACCATAGCATTCTCAATAACGGATATTCAGAACTGGATCAATTTTTTCGTTTACATTTTGTCTGGTTACAAGTTTCGTACCACACTTAGACACATGTTTTGTTCATTTCGAAATCACGCGAAGACCAGTGCGGATATCGATGTGATTTGAAGAACACAAGACAACTACAATTGTCATATAATAATACTCGAACGAAAGCATGCCGACATATAGTGTATTGCATCTTACGATATATTATTTATGTAGTTCATGTACAGGATACACAGAAATTAAAATTCGTGGTAACATGTGCAAGCGGCGGCATTCTGTGAATGGATGTGTATTTGTTGAATATATGGGTATGTTTATATATGCTTTCTCTTCATGTTATGTCGTTGTTATTGTTAAATTATTGTTATAAATGTAAAACACAATGCGTGTTGGTAACATCACTAACATATTTGTCGTTAGTGTTTGTGCACTGAATACAGCTGATTACAATGTTATGTAACTTACATTCAAAATTAAATGTTATGCTTTGTCAATCTATTTTAAACATAAAACAATTCAAAATTCGTATTATCATTGGCCGTTAAAACTTTATTTCGCATGTTTTCATCTTAAACATATATATATTAGAGACAATACAATATTATTATAATATTCACATTTAGCAACACGGCATTGGAAATATATATTAAATTTACAACGCATTATAATAACATATTATTAACATTGAAATGCTATATACATTCTTAAAGCGACAACCGATTATTTAATTAAACGGATTTTTTTTGGAAATCCCGTGTTTGTGTTAATAAAAGCCCATGTGCGGGGCAATTTATCAGTTTTAAAATAAGTGCTTTGGAACAGACAATATAATGATGTTAGTCGTATTGATCCCTATGTACATTTTTTTTTTCATTTAATGCCTTAATATTATGTTATTAATGTCTGCTAAAAGAACGAAAAACATAATTACATATATATTTTTGTTTATACTATATCATATACTATATCATATTAAATCATTTAAAATCCAACTATATCCGTCTTACAACATGAAACTGTATTTGTATAGGGATAGGAACCGTTTAAGACCTCGTTTTTCGTTCTAATCCTATGCGAACATGTAATTATTATAAATGTTGTATTACATTCTTTGTAAATCAATGTGTATTGTTAAGAATAAATATGTTTAAACTAACGTAATCATGTTGATACTAATGTAATAAAAATTTAATTTGCAAATAAATTCAAATACAAGTGCATACACAAGAAGATGAACTACATGATTTTGCTTCACGTATCAATCCATTCAAATTCTACGATAATGATCAATATTCAATATTAATACGTTGTTATCGTGGGCAAAGGAAATATCACAAGAGGCGGCGCGCATCGGAGACACGTCTTTGCTTTGCATCGACAAATGATTCATGTGATGTAAACAACATTTGGATGTAAAGCTGATGATGCAATTTTCCGAGTCGCTGACTTGGTATTTTGGCTGGAAATAACATCGCAATTACGAGAAGTGTAAATTCAAAACATGCAACAGTATTATATAATAAATATCTTACTATGCGAGTAAAATAGGCACTGATATATCCAAGGATTTAAGAGAACCATTTCAGAACTCCAATCACACAGTGTGTACATACGGTCGGATGTCATTCGCCCATATTCAATAAGCAACCAGACACTGTTCGATCTTGCTGTTAGGAGTGTTTATTCAAAACAAAACCCTCATGATCCACAGTGAAAAGATACATGTTCGGTATGAACAAATCTATAATACAAGAATATGTAAGAATGACACTCGTTAACTGGATGAGCGAAGGAAGGGGACTCGATTCTGGACACGATAGTGTCTACTGATTAGACCTTGTTGCATCTTTTTTCATCCTGCAACGAAAGCACTTTCAGCCGTTAAAAAATAACCATTGACCACCTCAACTTTCAGAAACATACTAAAATTTAAAAAACAAAACATTATAAAGAGATAGAAAAACTAAATGATAACTAATTTGCAGTGTTTTTGTTGTGTTTGTAAAAAATTGAGTCAATACAAGCATCACGTACATATGCTTAAATAGGCATAATGCATAAAAACATGTGGGGATAGCCGAGGGATAAGAGCAATTTCCTTATAATTCGGCCGAACCCGTGTAATATCCCGGTTGGGCAAACATTATACAATTTTAACTTAAAAACTGTTGTTGAGTTGTTTCAATTGAGTTGTAAGACCCGTAACTTCGTAAGATTATGGCATTTAAAGTACATAAAATCGCCCAAAATATGTAAAACAAAACGTCCTAAGCACGCAACGAAATGAATACATTTCAAAACCAGTATAACTGTTTCTTCAAAATCCTCATTCATCTAAAAAGAAATGTTCTACTTATCCATAATACACGTGTATTGCTTTAATATTTGTATATACATAATTTACTTCAGAGAGATAACCATTCAAAGCTTATGTTCGTAACATGTACACTATAAGAAGACATCGGTAGACAACTTCACCTTTGTCTTGTGGGACAGGCCTTGCAATACAATGGACTTCACAATCCATTCCATCCCCAAAGAGGTAGAAGTTGCTAAGGCATGATACAGAGCGCTTGATAGTAACATGGATGCTAACTAGAATAAATATATTTGATAATAACAATAAATTTGAGGCAAACCGTGTGTTTTACTTATATAAACGCGCAATATTATAAATGGCAAAGTAATTATTTTACACAAAATGCATTTCACATCGTAAAAACACAATTTATTACGAAAACATTGATAAAAATTGACATTGGTCCTCTTTCCAATAAAAATATTCAAAAAATGGCAAGTGGAGATCAGAATACCAGGTACTCTTTGCACAGAATATCGATGCGTACTATCCATATAACTTCAATGCGAACCGCCGCTCATGATACTTCAGTTGCCGCCAGTGGTATTGAATAGGACAGTTAATAATCATGTATACCATTAACTATGCACGCACGTACGCATACACCTACAACCACTTGCCGGGCAAGGTCAGACTCCTACCATACGTTAACATAAAAAAACTTATTATATTGACGACTAATTCTAAAACATTTGGAATGTATAGATACATGAGTGTTCAATATGCATTCCATCAATAATTGCCAAATGTTACATTGTGTCTGTTTTACCACTAAACGTTGTCTTGCTACAAGTACTATTTATGGTAGAAGAAACACTGTGTACGGTCAGGACAATAAAAGGGATTGCACGTTTAATGTCTTTAATTTCAAAGCTCACTAGAATAAAACCTAGATTTCTTGCAGAAAATATGCAGCGGGAATGTTTCTGCTGTTATATATCGGTAATTAAATTGTACTTACATGTTTACATAAGCAATTTAAAAAATAAAATAAAGCAAAAAGAAAATGACATGCACTCTAGAATTTAACATAAGTACGAACCATTTTATATTAAAAAATTGAATACATAATCAAAATCCCTCAATACATATTGTGTTAATTATTCAATATTGGCACGCTCTGAAAAAAATGTTAATGCTTATATATTGACACGCTCTTCAAAAAGAAAATTCATATCAATTCATAGGGTTCAAGTTTTACCATTTATATTGCATGGGTGTCACGTTAAAATAAAATAGTATAGCTCTTTGTAACCGAGCTCCATACCCGTGTATTAATTCTAGCTTGGTAATAAACACACTGCAGAAATAGTGTCTGCAATTGTTTTCTGTAAAACCAAAAGAAATTCGGTTTCCAATGTGAAAAACTAAAAAACAAATGGATTGTGTTCTCGTCTTTCATTATATTATTTCAAAAACGCTTCAGCAAAGACAAAACATACATTGCGTCTTTGTGGACTTTAAAATACTCAAACACAATTTTAAAAGAAAACTTTTATTTTACATAAATGTGTTAAGGATAGCTTCTGGTTTTTAACGCAGCTTGGAGTACATGTATTTACAGAAACGTGAAATCAGGCATGAGTTATAATATACTTTATTGCGTTTTTAGATTTCAACAGCGGTGTAAAAACAAAATGACTAGAGCTTTAAACTGCTCTTCCGCTAATTCGTAAACAACATATATAACAACCCTAATGCCAAGTAAGATGGACTCCTCCCATTGAAAACTATATAATATTTATTCGACTCCTTGCAGACGATTTCGTTTTATTTTTGTGATTCCATTTTTTATTTACATCGTAAGCAAAACTTTTTGCATATAACATAATACGTCAAATATACATGTAAACAAATTGAGTTAATTTGTTTCACTTTTTTTCGATTATAATTATGGTACATAGCGTCTATGGAGACTATGGTAGGTGTGAAAAAAATGTTTAAATCCGTGTCAATTTCAAACATCATTTAAAGGTTAACCACTCTGGAATAGAATTACACAAGTAAATACAGAATTGGGTCAAAACACAGAAACAAAAAGAAAAGAAACAAAGAAAAAAGTATATGTTGCTTTAAGGTAAGTGTAACTATGTTAAAAAGCATATTTAAAGATGTTCAATTGTAGGAGCATTAATTGAGCATAAAATGCGCAAATCGAGTATAAAATATCTGTACATGTAGTTTATTTTGTGTCGTTGTATTAGCCAACACCACACCAGCGCTCAAGTTGTAATTCAAAAACCCACGTGGGTTCGTTTTTATATTAAACACGGAGAGTGGCAGCATCTTAGTCTCTTCAAGTCTAAAAATTTGTCCCGATTGACTTTATAAGGAATTTCAATTATGCCGAAATCATACGCGGGATCGAATTCCGCGAATATTTGTACTTTTTACAAAGAATTGCACATACATCTTGCGTATCCCTGGAATTTGTTTTCATGTGAGCATTTTTCACGGATCAACGTATTTTTATATCGAATCCGCGTTTGGAAAGATCGAAAGCATGCAAACATTATATACACAAGTATCAAAATGATTCTTCAAAGTCATTTCCTGTTCTAAAACAAAGTCTTACTAATTTAGCTATTATCAATAAGAATTATCATTTTTTGGTAGACACAATTTCATAAATTTTGAGAGTTTCACAGTTTAACAAAGAGGCACTTAATAACTCCTGTCTAATTTCATCGGACAAAGAACATAGCATAATTATATGAATTTCATCTTCAACAGGGCAATCTATGAATAAAAGAGCAGTATTTACAAAATCATGAGCGATTCCCATATGCCGACCAGTTTCAATCATAAACATATCTCCTGTGCAATGAAAGTTCGAAATATGTCTTTGAATAAACATGTGTGGCGAACTTTCGAGTTTCGCGTTTTTTGTCAACCCACTTCTTGGGATAAAACAATATTTCATGTTGAAGTGTACGGTAGACCAAGTTGGCAAGATTGCTCATTTGGTTAATATTTTCACTGTGGATTGAGACACAACATTTTCTTTTGAAAGTTATTGTGCTTATACAGTTTATAATAAACATTTAATCTGAACCCGGATTTTGTCCCCAGTAGCATACTCTGAGCTCAATTTGTAGAGGAACACATTACGATGTTACATACCAAATATAAAACCTTAATTTAACTGTTGTTGCTACCATTACTGTCCAGCATGGGTGTACGTGTAGTGCATGCGTACGTACGCGTGTTTATATTTTGAGAAAGTTCAGTCCACGTTGGGTCTTAACTAGTCCTTTGTGAAGGACCTAGTTCACGGCACCTTGCTAAACGTTCGACCCAAATGAAGACTAGTATATGAAGCAATCGAACATACATACATTATAAATTAAGCGCATTAACCACAAATCCCTGACAGAACACAAGTATCATGTTTAAACTCAATATAAAAACAGTTTGGATAAAACACCACTATGAGATCACTAACTAGTATATTGGGTATGGTTTCAGTAGTGTTGCGGATCATGATCCTAGGAACGAAGCGTTGTTCCTGAGATCTTTACAAATCTTAATAGAATGTGATGTTTCTCGTGCATGGAATTCGCCACGATGACCACATTGTGAAGGTACGTGTCTGTACTTTTTTTGTGACGCTTTGTTACGAGGTTATACGATCTCAAATGATAATTAATCAACTGTCAGATCCAAAACAGTATTACAAATGTTTGTTGAGAAAATGTGTGATTCTTCCTGACTCAACTAGATATTACGTTTTTTAAACCCGGGTTCAATTCCTACTCCCTTCTCCCCGTATGGTTGTTGGTAATAATACTGAACGGCTGAGGTTTCCTCTGGCTACTCTGGTGCACATCCACATAACACTACCACATTATAGTTCTTTTATTATAATTGCAAATATATCATACAATATTACAAAACAAAACAAATTAAACATCTATAACTAAAATCTATAATTCAGAATTATCGTGAGTATATTCGACCGACGGAGGGACACAAATAGCTAAAGAGACAGACAGAGAAACAGACACAGACAGACGGAAAGGCGGACATACATAAATACATAATGAGATTCGTACGGGCAGATATAAGTATTCTGAAATATGAGAGAGACAGACACACTGGCGTACGGACCATGAGACGGACAAAGCGACATACCGAAAGACGGGCAGACAGACCGATAAACAGACGGGCAGTCATACAGAGGGGCTGATTGATAGACAGACAGATATATTGATAGATAACCATACAAAGAGACGGAGAGGCACAACAAGAGACGGAAAATAGATCGACAGACAGACCGATACACAGACTTACCAATGTATAGAAAGACAGTTCTAGAGACGGGTAGACAAAGTAACGGACAGACAGACATTTCGAGGGACGCACAGACCGACCCAGAGCCGTACTGTCAATGGAAGAATTCAATCGTCACCGTAGTTTACCACCGGCTACAGCACCATATATCTATTCAAACAACACGTATTGTCAGCTAGACATTGACAATGATGATGAAATTGACATCGAACGCCATCAAAATCACGAAAATCGAATGAAAACGTATGAATGCACCAAAACAGGATATTTCGCTTTGCGCACAAACATATGCAAATGATGATAACAAAATCATGGTCATGGTGCTGCTTCTGATGCTAAGGATAATGCTGATGATTTGGTTGCTGAAATTGATTCATCTGTTGTAAAATACCAATGTTGCTGTTGACGATTATTGTTATTATTATGATGATTTTGATGCATGATATTGACACTGATGAAAACATGAATGAAGAAACACATGACAATCATGTTGATGATCATGATGAGGATGATGATGAGGAGGAGAATGATGATGTCGATGAGGATGAGGATTGATGAATGGTAATTGATGATGAGGATGCGGATTGATGATGTCGATGATGACGATAATGATAATGATGATGATGATGATGATGATGATGATGATAATGATGATGATGATGATGATGATGATGATGATGATGATGATGATGACGATGATGATGATGATGATGATGATGACGACGACGACGACGAGGACAACAACGACGACGACGACAACAACAACAATATCCGACGAAGACGACGATGAAGAGGAGAAAAAGGAGGAAGAGGAGAAAAAGGAAAAGAAGGAGGAGGAGGAGGAGGAGAAGGGTGCCGGCGACACTGAATCTGGTACCCATTTGCTGATAGAAAAAGTAGGGTCCTCAGTATATTCCAACTGGCGTAAAGAAGAGGCAAAGTTGAAAACAGCCAATTTTTCCCTCAGTCTGCTGTTAACATAGGTGCTATAATTCACCGGTACTATTTGTCAGTAAAGGCTGACCCAAACTACCAAAACACACGTAACATGGTTTTCCAAATACATCAGTCTGCAAAGTCCATTAGCTTGTATTGAGTATTACGGCGCATTCCCTTGTCCCACATGGTTCTTATAAAAATCCTTTCTTGGAATGTTTGAGGACGCCTTCCTGTGTCATTGGTTAAAAGTATGAAATGACGGACAAAATGAAACCTCGTCAAATTTATAATAAACTTAAAGAAAAGTATGACGAAGTTACAGGGCCAACCAATTTACGCATCTTCTTGTTAAGCAAGAGTACATAAGGGCAAAGACTAAAAAGTAGATGGTCATTCATCTAATATAACCGACCAAAGTTTACAACTTGAAACAATGGTTTTAGATACACGCCCGTTTGTTCATCATTACGAACAGTGGGAAAAAAAACGTTAGTAATGCTGTACACTAATGAACAAATAGCTGATATACCTTATTATTGCTGCAGTAGGCAAACAGTCCGTTGTGTAGATAAGACTGTGTTTACCAATGTGTGTACATGACAATAAGGATTACAAAACATACTGTCAGATTTTTCACCACTTAAAATTGAAATTCGGCCACGACTATAAGAATCTAACACTTGGCAGTGACGACGAAAAAGCACTGGCCAAAGGAATAACAGGACCATTCCCAACCATCACACATGTATTGTGCACATGGCATCTACAGCAAAATGCACGACAAAAAATAAAAGATGACGCAGTAACTGTTAGTGGCAGGAAAACACTGCTAAACATGATATTCGGAGACGATGCAATAAGTACAGCTGATGTGCTTCGAATAAAAGTGTAATGACACATTGATTCGAAGCATATGGAATCATCAGCTATATACATGTATACATGATTATATATCTTATTAAATAAATAATAACTTTAAGTAAGTTTTTTTGTTTTAAAATTATTGAAAGTAAGCACAATTTTTATTTTCAGAAATTTAATACGTCATCATCTGAAATGCAGATGTTCATCGATCGATCTCTCTCATTACGATAAAAGAGCAAGTAAGCCGAAGTTGAAGCCATTCTTTTCGAAAAAGCTTTAGGATAAAGTATCCGGTAAGTGGTTTGTAATGTAGTTAACAATGAAATTAATCTGTAGACAACATTTTTCATTTTAACAATGAAATAATTACATGTATTTGAGCCTTAATGTTACGAAATGAACTAAGCATAAACGTATCGGACCATTTTCTTCATTTAAGGTGTATTTTGATTTTGATATTGAATTTATTTAAATTCGCCATCAATGCAAAATAAATTCTCTTAAACATGTTGTCGGAATATTCGTTTTTCAAATTAGTTTTTCTAAACATATTAAAAATACACATTTAATAAGCATATTTCCTTTACCCATACACTGAAAAGAATTTGTGTTATTATTTGGAAATTATATATTTTAATACATTTTTAAGCTTGCGGATAATGTATTACACCATTGCAATTAAACTAACTATTTGTCAAATATTTAATTCCAATAAAACAATCAATAACACTAACACATGAACGAGTAATTTGTTTCTGATACACAAAACTATCAAGTTGCTAAACCATTATGTTCAAATAATTTATTTTAACTCCGTAACGCCGTTTAGGTATAGCTGAATTGCAGGAGACGGGGTTGGTTGAGGTAGCCCCCTTCATTCTTTGTGTCCCAACCTTTTAACATATGTAGCCCACTTTAACACTTTAAAATATGTCCAACCCTTTAAACCCCTTTTCCATGTGTCTATGTTATCGTAGATAGGTGTTTTATTGATAATTGACAATTTTATAGAGTAGCGTACAGTATTACTTGATAATTTCATGAAATTTATACAGGGCATTCCTCGTGAAATATGCTGATTGGATGATTGAATATAAATACTTATGTAAAAACGCATAACAATGTAAAACGTTTAACATTCGAAGATTTCGTAACATGGTAAGCATTTACTTTTTCTTATAGTTGTATGCATGCTCATGTATAAAATTTAATTGTGTACATTCAATTGATAAATTTGATAAAATTCATCAACGTGCATATATATCTGTAAATATGTGTATGTGCATACGCTATATTTCTATAGTGAAAAAATGAATAATCAGATATAATTTATTATAGATCGGTGTATATACCCTCATGAATGAATTTTGGCTTTACCGAGCGTTAATAGTCGTGCTCTCAAATTATTTGCAAATTAACAATCGTGTTTAAGTTATCATTTCGCTAAAAAATTATTCTCGTTTAGTTTAAAAAAAACTTACCAATCACAGTTAATAAAATTGAAAATGACTCTCTTGGAAACTACTTACTATTGGATTTGACATATATGATAAACATGTTTACCTTATGTACATTATGCGGGTCCAATAAAGATACGCCTTCTTTTTTTTTACAGACCTCTTTAAAACAAATAACAGATTGTAAAACTGATAAATATATGATATGTGGGGACTTTAATTATGAATCAGATGTTAACTTGGATAATCGAAATTATACGTCTATTAACAATAATAAAAATGCAAGAAAAACAATGCAATCTAGTATAAGAGATAATAATAGAATTGATACTGTCAGATATCTAAATGGCACTACCCAACCATATACATTGAGACGGTTAACACCATTACAACAGGCTAGACTTGATTTTTTCTTAACTTCTAATAATCTGTCTTCCAAAATTAGACAATCTACTATTGATTCATGTTATAAGTCAGATCATTTCATCATCGACCTAGAAATAATGTTTGAGGATAAAGCACATGGAAAATGGCTATGGAAATTCAACAATTCACTCTTAAAGGATATTGACTATTAAAAATGCATTAATACTTTGATAGAAAATGTTAAAAACCGTACTGTATTCCTATCTACAACATAGAAAACATAGAACATATTGACAATAGCAACATACAGTTTATAATCAACGAACAACTATTTCTAGAACATTACTTATGATAAAAAGTGGTCAACTAGTTCATTTTCGATTTTTGGTAAAAAAAACTAGATTATTTTACGATATCTTGTAATATGCTGTAGATAATATTTTACCTGGATTACTAATGACAATCGACTTTACAAAAGCTATCGATACTTTGTCTTTCTATTTTATAGAAACAACTATTAGTTTGTTTGTTTTTTAATTTCGGACCAATATTTCAAAATGGATATTTATGTTCTTGTATAATACGATGGCCTCCATACAAATAAATGCATTCTTGGCAGATACTTTCTGTAAAGAAAAGGATGTCGTCAGGGAGACCCAATCACCACTTTTTTTTTTTTTTTTTTTTTTTTTAAAAAAAGTTTNAATTCTTGCTTTTAAAATAAATCAATGACCTATTTTACCAACTGACATAAAAAAGTAACCAGAACTAAAGAAGAGAACAATATTTATAAAACATTAATTTTAAACAATGACATTCCAGCTTGTAATACAAAATGGAGCTCAGAATTGTTTAATATTGACTGGAAAAAAGTACATGCACTGATATTCAATCTAACTTAAGAAACATATATGTTTCTTAAGTTAGATTGAATACCAGTGCATGTACTTTTTTTTCAAATCAAATCAAAAAGATGTACACGGATCAATTTATTTTGGGTTACCTGAAGTTTATTCTTCCAAAACTGAGTAAGACCATTGTACCATACAGAACAAGCATAGTCAAAATGACATTGTATTAAGGACATCACAAGAAGTTTCTTGGTATGCTGGGTTAAATACTTGCTTTTACAATATAAAAACTTTAACCTAGAATTAGATTTCTTATATAACAGACTGAGCCATATTGACAAATGATAAATTCTGATCAATACTGGCCCCAAGATACTTGACTGCACTTGTAGGTTCTATAACTGTGTCATTACATATTATATTTAACCTGGGATTTGACCTTAGCTTATGTTTGGTACCAAAGAGAATTGATTCAGTTTTACCCAGGTGAAGAGATAACTTGTTGTCAATTAACCATTGGCTCACTTCATTAAGATTCTGGCTGTTAAACTTGTCTTTCGCATGTTTTCATGTTTAACTTATATATAGCGAGACAATATAATATAACTATAGATCTTAATATTTACATTTAGCTACACGGCATTGGAAATATCAATTAAATTTACAACGCTTTATTATTTCATTGTTGCAACGAATTCAGTATAAAGTTATATATCAGTATCATTGTATGTTTATATCAGTGCCATTATACCAAACAACTATAATGTAATTTGAATAAACGAACGCCACAGGTGCACTTGTAATTGCAAAATCAAGCTTTCATTAGCATTGAAATGCTATATACATTCTTAAAAGCTCCTTCTGCTTATTTACTTAAACGTTGGTTGTTTTAATAAAAGCCCACGCGCGGGTTATTAAATACGTGCTTTGGAACGGACAATATAATGACCTCAGTCGCATTGACCCCGATGTAAATAATCTGTTTTCATTTAATGCCTAAATAATATGTTATTTATGTATGCTGAAAGAACGAAAAACAGTTAAGTTATATACATAAAACATTATATTATATCATATTAAATCATTTAAAATCCACCTATGTCCGTCTTACAACATTAAACTGTACTTATATAGGGTGAGGAACCGTTTAAGACCTCGTCTTTCGTTCTAATCCTATTCGAACATGTACTTATTATAAATATTGTATTATATTCTTTGTAAATCAATGTGTACTGTTTAGAATAAATATGTTTTAACTAACGAAACCATTCTGATATATTGTGTATTGCATCTAACGATACATAATTTATGTAGATTATGTACAAGATACACAGACAATAAATTCGTGTTAAAATGTGTAAACGGTGGCATTCTGTGAATGTATGTGTATTTATTGAATACCTCGTCTTTCGTTCTAATCCTATTCGAACATGTACTTATTATAAATATTGTATTATATTGTATTATATTCTTTGTAAATCAATGTGTACTGTTTAGAATAAATATGTTTTAACTAACGAAATCATTCTGATATATAGTGTATTGCATCTAACGATACATTATTTATGTAGATTATGTACAAGATACACAGACAATACAATTCGTGTTAAAATTTGTAAACGGTGGCATTCTGTGAATGTATGTGTATTTATTGAATAAATGTGTTTGTATATTAATATAGCTTTTCTCTTAATGTTATGTCGTTGCTTTTGTTTAACTATTGTTATACATTTTGAACACAATGCGTATTACTTACATCACTTACATATTTGTCGTTATTGTTCGTTCAATGAATACAGCTGATTGCAGTCTTATGTAGCTTATGTATCCAAATGAAATGTTATGTTTTGTAAATCTATGTTTAACATACCGTAATTCAAAATTCTTATTGTCTTCGGCTGTTAAAACTTTCTTTCGAATGTTTCATGTTTAACTTATATATAGAGACACAAAATAATATAACTATAATATTTACATTTAGCAACAATGCCTTGGCAATATATAATTTATATATTACATTTACAACGCATTATTACAGTTATATATAAGTATAATTATCTGTTTATAGCATTGTCATTATACCAAAAACCATAATGTTATTTGCTATCATACATTCTTAAAAGCGCTTACCGATTATTTACTTAAACGGAGGTTTCGGAAATCCCGCGTTTGTTTCGAAAAAAGCCCGTGCGCGGGGAAATTTATAAGTAATTTAATACGTTTTTTGGAACCGACAATATAATGATGTCAGTCGTATTGACCCCGATGTAGATGTTTTAATGCCTAAATAATATGTTGTTCATGTCTGCTAAAAGAAGGCAAAACCATTAAGTTATACACATAAACACTTTATATTATATCAAATTAATAATTTACAACCCAACGTTGTCCGTCTTACAATATGAAACTGTATTTGTAAAGGGAGGGGAACCGTTTAAGACATCGCCTTTCGTTCTAATCCTATTCGAACATATACTTAGTATAAATGTTGTATTATATTCTATATAAATCAACGTGTATTGTTTAGAATAAATATCTTTAAACTAACGAAAGCATGCTGATATATAGTGTAGTGTATCTTACGATACATTATTTATGTAGATTATGTACAAGATACACATACACGACAATTCGTGATAAAATGCGTAAACGGTTGCATTCTGTAAAAGGATGTGTATTATTGAATAAATGTTTGTGGATATAAATACTAATTCTTAATTGTTATGTCGTTTGTTTGTTCAATTATTGTTATAAATTTAAAACACAATGCGTAGTGCTTACATCATTAACATATTTGTCGTTATTGTTCGTGCAATAAATACAGCTGATTAGAATGTTATGTAGCCTACATTCCAAAGTAATTGTTATGTTTTGTAAATCTATATTAAGCATACCGTAATTCAAAATTCTTATTGTATTTGGCTGTTAAAACCTTTTGTCGCATATATGTAGAGATAATATATATATATATATATATATATATATATATATATATATATATATANACATTGAAATGCCATAAACATTCTTAATAGAGCCTTCACATTTAGCAACTCAGCATTGGAAATATATATGACATTTACAAAGCATTATTATTACATTGTTACAACGCAATCAGTATACAGTTATATATAAGTATTATTTGCTGTCTATATTATTGTCATTATATTGAACAGCCATAATGTAATTTGAATTAACGAACGCCATAGGTGAACATTTTATAGCTCAATCAAGCGATCATTAACATTGAAATGCCATAAACATTCTTAATAGAGCCTACCGAATATTTACTCACACCGAGTTTACGGACATTCCGTTTTTGTTTTAATAACAGCCCACACGCATTTTATTAATGCCTGCTAAATGAAGGAAAAAGTTAAGTTGTATATATAAAAACATTATCTATTGACACGCAATTGCAGTGGTAACACAGCATTTTACAACTATAATGTCCATAGCAGGTATTGCAATCTTTAAAAACTAAAACTTATCGCAAAGCATCTTATACTCGCCAGAAAAATTAAACAACATTTTGAGTGTTGTTCCAACAATTCAGGTGCAATGACACGAAATAAATTTTCTGTATAGTCCCATTAAACAAATGTCAAATTTTAAAATGGCTTTTCTTCATGTAAGATTTTGCTAATCTGGACATTAAAGACCGATATGTTCTCCCACTTAATTTGCAATACATAATGCTAAGCTATGTTACTTTAAAGAAAGTTCACTTCGCATGAATGTAAACACTAGCAAAAAACGTTTCGGAAATGCAATTCAGAAAAAAAGTCTAGTAACACATTAAACGCATCACAAAGTAAAAATTTCCTCTAAGTCTTCACGAATATGAACCAAAATGTTACAGCGAAACATATAGGATATAGGAAACAATCACAAACGGCACATCTGTAAATGCTGTATTGCTTTTAAGTGGCACTAAATTCGATCACGGATTCAGACATGATATAGTGGAATGTAACATCAGCTCTGAATGTATTGCTTGTTCAAATAGCCAATCAAATTCCGTATATTTCGGGCTTCGTATCTGTATCATTCTCGGCGTAGGCTGATGAGTCATGTATATTTTTTTCTGTTTTTGAAATGGTCATGGTAAATGTGCAAATAAATTCAATTAAAAGTCCATACACAAGACACACGAAGAGCCACAACATGATTTTGCTTCACATATTAATCCATTCAAATGGGGTACAGTCTGTAAAGATATGAAAACCTCCATTCCTAAACACTTTCGCTAAGTTCTAATTATACAATAATAGATATTCAATAATAATACGTATTTATTGTGGGCAGACAAAATACCACGAGAGGCGACACGCATCGGAGACACGTCTATGTTTTGCATCGACAAATGATTCATGTTATGTAAACAATATGTGGTTGTCAATCTGATGATACCATTTTCCGTGGCACTGACTTCGTATTTAGGCTGGATATAACATTTTAAGTACGAGAAGTGTTAATTGAAAACATATTACACTATAAAACAGTGTTATTATATAATTAAAGTCTTACTTTAAACGAGTGAAAACACACTGATATGTTTACATTTATATTTATAATACCATTTAAGAATACCAATCACAAAGTATGTACATACGGTCGGTCGTCATTCGCCTATATTCAAGAAATAACCAGAAAATTTTCAATATTGTCTTTATGAGTGTAGTCCCGAAACAAAACGCCCATGATCCACAATTTAAAGATACATGTACGATATGAACACATCTATATAACAAGAAGATGCTAGAATGACAGCCGTTTAATGTTCGTCGTAATTTTAGCATTGATGTTCGAAGGAAGGGGACTCGTTTCTGGACACAAAAGAGACTACCGATGAGACCTTGCTGCATCATTTTGATCCTAAAACGAAAGCACAATCAGCCGTAACAAAATACACCATAGACCACAACACTTTCAGAAACATACTAAAAATATACATTTGTTTATGATCATTCATCAATTGAAATTTATAAAATTATAAAGCGTTACAAAAACTTAATGATGAATAATTTGCATTGTTTTTGTGGTGTTCGTTAAAATTTGTGTCAACACCATCATCATGTATATAAGCTTAAATAAGCATAATGCAGCACAACTGTGGTGATGGCCATGGGCTTAGAGCAATTGCCTTTGAAAAAACGGCCGAACCCGTATACTATCCCGGTTGGGCAAACATCATTAAATATGTTTAAGGGTGGTTTTAATTGAGCTGTAAGGCCATTAACTCCGTACGATTTTTTATTCAAAGTTAACAAAATCGCCCAAAATATGTAAAAACATCATTGTAAAAACTAGCAAGAAAAGAAATGATTATATTTTCATATCAGTATCATTATTTCCTCAAAATTATCATTCATCAAAACGTAATGTTGTCCTTGTTGATTATACACGTAGATTGCTTTAGTATTGATTTAATTTACTTCAGTGAGAAAACCATACAAAACTTCGGTTCGTAACATGTACACCGTAAGAAGACATTGATAGACAACATACACATTTGTCTTGTGAGAAAAGCCATGTTATACAAGGGACTGCACAATCCATTCCATCCATGAAGAGTTAAGAAGTTGCTAAGGCATGATACAGACAGGTTGACAGCATCATGGATGCTAACTAAAATAAATATATTTCATAATTACAAAACATGTGAGGCAAACTGTGTTTTTACACATAGAAATGCCCTTATGTGAAATGGTAAAGTAATTATTTTTTTACACAAAACGCATTTTACATCGAAAAACAACAACAATTGTATACGAATACATTGATAACACATGACATTGGTACTCCTTCCAATCAAAATATTCATAAAATGGCTAGTGGAGATCAGTATACCAGGTACTCTTTGCACATAATATCGATGCGTACCATCCATATAACTTCGATGCGAACCGTCTCTCATGATACTTCAGTGGCCCTCGGTGGTTATGAATAGGACAATATATTATTATGTATAGAAATTACTATGCTCGCTCGTTCGCATACGCCTATTAACGGGTGACATCCTGACAAGGTCAGACTATTACCATATGTTAAAATAAACATCTTATTGTATTGACTATTACGTCCAATACCTTTGGAATGTATATTAACATAAGTTGTCAGTATGTTTTCCAAGTTGTACCTTGTGTCTGTTTTACCACTAAACGTAGTCTTGCTACAAGTATCATTTATGGTAGAAGAAACACTGTTTACATTCAGGAAAATAAAAGGGAGTGAACCTTAACTGTTTTTGCCAAGCTCACTTGAATAAAACCTAGATTTCTTGCAGAAAATATGCAGCGGGAAAGTTTTCTGCTGTTATATATCGGTAATTAAATTGAACATAAATGTTTACACAAGCAATTAAAAAATAAAAAGCAAAACGACATGCAATCTAGAATTAAACATTAGTACGAACCATTTCTCACATTATATATAACACAAGTGTATACATAATCGAATCACTTAATACATATTTTGTTAATTATTTAAAATTTAAACGCTCTGCACACACAATATTCATAGCAATTCAAAGGGTCCTAGTTTTACAATTTATATTGCATGCTTGTCACGTTTAAATAAAATAGTATAAGCCTTTGAAATCGAGCTCCGTCTCCTTGATTTAATTATGAACTACACACGACAGAAATAGAATCTAAAATTGTTTTGTGTAAAACCAAAAGACAATTCGGTCTCCAATGTCAAACAACGAAAGTGGATTGTGTTTTTGTCGAACATTATATTATTTCAAATACACGTAGGCAAACACAAAACATATATTGCGGCTTTGTGGACTTTAACATGCTCAAACAAACTACAAAATAAAACTTATATTTAACATAAATCTCTCAATGGAAAGGATAGCTCCCGTTTTAACGCTGTTAGAAGTACATCTATTGACAGAACCGTGAAAGCAGTCTTGAGTTATAATTAACTTTATTGCGTTTTTAGATTTCAACAGCGGTGCAAAAAACAAAATGATAAGAGATTTAAACTGCACTTCCGATACTTCGTAAATGAAAGAACACTAATGACAACAAAGATGGACTCCCATCCATCGAAAACCAAATAATATTAATTTAATTCCTTGCAGACGATGTCGTTGTATTACCAAACACCACACCAGCGCTCGAGTTGTTATTTAAAGAACCAAGTGTGTGTGTTTTTATATGATACACGGACAGTGGCAGCATCAGTCTCGGTCAGTCTTAAATGTGTTCCCATTTACTTTAAAAGGAATTAAAATTATGCCGAAATTATACGCGGGCTCGAATTCCGCTTATATTTTACTTTTTACACAGAATTGCATATATATCTTGCTAATCCTTGGAATTTTTTTTCATGTGACCATTTTTAAGGGATCCATTTTTTTTATCAAATCCGCGTTTGGAAAGATGGAAATAGCATACAAACTTTATATTAACACAAGTATCAGAATGATTGTTAAAGGTCATTTTCTTTTCTAAAACAAAGTGTAACAAATGTAGATATTATTAATAAGTTCTATCATTTTTGGTAGACACAATTTCATAAATTCAAGAGTTTCACAGTTTAACCAAGAGGCAACACATATCTGCTGTCTAATTTCATCGGACAAAGAACTTTTAAATGTAAGGTAAAACAAGGTGGCAAGATTGCTCGTTTTATTTAAACTTTAACTGTGGATTGAGAGACAACATTTTCTTTTGAAAGTTATTGTTATACTACAGTTTATATAAAACATTTGATCTGAACCCGGATTTTGTCACCAGTGGCATAATCTGAGCTGAATTTGTAGAGGAACACATTACGATGTTACATACCAATTGTTAAACCTTAATTTTACTGTTGATAACATTAATGTCCAGCATGGGTGTGCATGTAGTGCGTGCGTACGTACGCGAGTGTATATTTTGAGTCCACGTTTGGTCTTAATTTGTCCGATGTGAAGGACCTAATTCACGGCACCTCGTGCCACGACCCCAAAAAAGACAAGTATATTAAGAGATCGAACGCATATGCATTATAAAGTCACGCATTAACACTATACCACACAACCCTGACAGAACACGAGTATCATGATTGAACTCAATATAAAATAGTTCGGATAAAACATCAATATGAGATCTCTAACGAGTATATATGGCATGGCTTCAGTCGTGTTGCGCATTATGAGCATATGAACTTAAGGATCTGTTTTTGAGATCTTTACACATCTTAATAGAACGTGACGTTTCTCGGTCATGCGATTCTCCACGATGACTAAATTGCGGAGATACGATTCTATACTTTTTGTGGCGCTTTGTTACGATGCAATACGATCTCATATGATAATAAGTTAACTGTCAGATCCAAAACAGTATTACAAATGTTTGTGGAGGAAATGTGCGATTCTACCTGACCAAAGTAGATATTATGCGTTTTAAACTATAAGCTTTTAACTGTTTGGTAAGCAAAATATTTGTATTCACATAAAAACCCTGGTTCAATTCCTACCCCCTTCTCCACGTATGGTAGGTTGTCATAATACTGAATGGCTGAGGTTTTCTCTGGGTACTGTGGTTCACATTCACAGGACATTAAAACATTATAATTAAAAGTCTTTTTAGTAAAGAATTATATTATAATTATATCATAACATATAACAAAACAAAACAAATAAAACAAAACTATAAATAATATCTATAATTCAGAATTATCGTGAGTATATTTGACGACGGAAAGACACAAATAGCTAAAGGGATAGACATAGGGATAGACACAGACATGCGGAAAGGCGGACATACAGACATGCATAATGAGATTCGAACAGACAGATATTAGTATGAAATATAAAAAAGACTGGCATACGAACCATGAGATGGAAAAAGAGGCAGACCGAAGGACGGACACACAGGCCGATAAACAGACGGACAGTCATATAGCAGAACCGATGATGATGATGATGATAATGATGATGATGATGATGATGATGATGATGATGATGATGATGATGATGATGATGATGGTGGTAGTGGTGGTGGTGATGGTGGTGATGATGTTATTGATGACGATGAGGAGGAGGAGGATGAGGATGATGATAATGATGATGAGGCGGAGGAGGAGATGAAGAAGGAGGAGGAGGAGGAGGACACTGAATCCGGTATTCATTTGCTGATATAAAACATGTCAAGTGCTTAGTTTATTCCCGGCTGGCGTAAGTTAGAGGCAAACTTGAAAACAATTCAATTGTGCACACAGTCCGCTGTTAACAGAGTTGTTTTAATGCACCAGTACTATGTGTCATTAAAGGCAGACACTAACTACCAAAACAACGCGTAACATGGCTTTCCATTGACAGCAGTCTGAAAAGTGATTAGTATTTGAGCACATTCCCTAGTCTTTTCCCACATGGTTCTTATAAAAGTCCTTCCTCGGCATGTTTGAGGACACATTCCTGTGTCATTGATTAAATGTCTGAAATGACGGAAAAAATGAATCCGCATCAAATTTATTATACATTTAAAGAAAAGTATGACGAAGTTACAGGGGAACCAGTTAATGCCAAAATACCCAATAAGCAGAGGTACATAAGGGCAAGGGCTAAAAAGCAGATGGTCAATCCTCTAACATAACAGACCGAATTGTAGAACTTGAAAACATGGTTTCAGATATACACCCGTGTATTAAGAGCATCATTTCGAACAGTGGAAAAAAAAACGTTAGTAATTTTGTACACTAATGAACAAATAGCTGACATACAGAATTATTTCTGCAGTGGTCATCACGGTCGCGGTCTACAAGTCGCAATCTGTTACCCGTTCGCCAAATGAACAATCGCCATTGTTCATAGGCCCAATGTATGTACATGACAATAAGGACTTAGAAACATACTGTCAGATGTTTCAACACTTGAAATAGAAATTCGGCCACGACCATAAAAATCTGACAATTGGCAGTGACGACGAAACAGCACTGGTCAAAGCCATTACAGGAACATTCCCCCACCAGCACACATATATTGTGCTCAAGGCATCCACAGCAAAATGCACGACACAAAATTTAAGGATGACGCAGTAACTGCAAGTGAAAGGATGACACTGTTAAACATGATATTCGGAGACGATTGAATAAGTACAGCTGAATAAAAGTATAATGGCACTTTGATTCGAAGCATATGGAATCATCAGCTATATACATGTATACATTATTATATATCTTATTCCACGAATAATGACTTTAAGTTAGTTTGTTTATAAAATTATGGAACGTAAGCACAATTTTTATTTTCAGAACATGAATACGTCATCATCTGAAATGCCGATGTACATCGATCGATCTCTCTCATTGCGATATAAAAGAGCAGGTAAGCCGAAGTTGAAGCCATTCTTTTCGGAAAAGCTAAAGGATAAATTATCCGGTAAGTGGTTTGTAATGTAGTTAACAATAAAATTAATCTGTAGACAAGATTCCTCATTTTAAAAATCAAATTGTTACATGTATTTGAGCCTACATGTAACGAAATGAACTAAGCATAAACGTTTCTCACCATTTTCTACATTTATGGTGTATTTTGATTTTGATATTGAATTTATTAAAATTCGCCATAAATGATACATTAATTCTCTTGAACATATTGTTGGAATATTCGTTTTTCAACTCAGTGTTTCTAACATATTAAAACGACATATTTAATAAGCATATTTCCTTTACCCATAAACCGAAAAGAATTGTTGTTAGCATTTGGACTTTTTATATTTAAATGCATTTATAAGCTTGCAAATAATGTATTACATCATTGTTCTTAAATAAACTATTTGTAAAATATTTTGTTACAATAAAACAATCATCAACACTAATACATGAACGAGTAATTTGTTTCTGATACACACAACTATAAAGTTGCTCTAAACGAGTATGTGTAAATAATTTATTTTAACTCCGTGACTCCTCATATCCTGTGTCATTAATAATTAAGGGATTAAGCTAAAGCTGAATGGCAGTCGAGGGGGTTGGTGGAGGTGGCCACCTTCAATGTGTGTCTCCCAACTTTTCAAAATATGTTGCCCACTTCCATTTAATTTCCCACGTTTTACAAAATTTAAAAAATATGTTAAACCAATATTTCGTGTCTATGTTATTGTAGATTATTGATTATTGAACTGAATTTTATAGAGCAGCAGACAGTCTTACTTGATATTTTCATGAAATTTATACAGAGCTTTCCTCATCAAATATGCAGATTGGATAATTGAATATAAGTACTTTTGTAAAAAAGCACTACCATGTACAACATTAAACATTTGAAGATTTTGGTAAGCAGTACTTTATTGGTATGGTTTTATAAATGCTCATGTATAAAACTGATAAAGGTATAATATGTGGGGACTGTAATTGTGATTTTAATGTTAACTTGGATTATCAAAATTATACATCCATTAACAATAATAAAAAATCAAGAAAATCACTGCAATCTATTATATGAGATAATAACATAAATGATACTTTCAGATACCTAAACTATCCAACAATATACATGGAGACGGTCAACACCATTACAACAGGATAGACTTGATTTTTTCCTAACTTCAAATATTCTGTCATCCAAAGTTAGAAAATCTATCCAACAATATACATGGAGACGGTTAACACCATTACAACAGGCTAGACTTGATATTTTCCTTACTTCAAATAATCTGTCATCCAAAGTTAGAAAATCTACTATTGATTCATATTATAAGTCAGATCATTCCATCATCGACATAGACATGATTTTTGAGGTTATAGCACACGGAAAAGGGCTATGGAAATTTAAAAATTAACTTTTAAAAGATAATGACTATTTAAACTGCATTATTACTTTGAAAGAAAATGTTAAACAATAGTACTGTTTCCCAATCGACTAAATAATAATAAAAAAATAAAATAAAAATATTCACAATCGCAGCATACAGTTTTCACTTCTTCATATTGTCATCAACGACCAATTATTTCTAGAAAAAATACTAATGGAAATAAGAGGTAACACTTCTTCATTTTCATCACATAAAGCTAAGCAGAACAAAAAGCATGAATCAAATGTGATTAAGAAAATTAAAATACTTCAACAATCATAAACTGAAACTAATTCTGACCAACTTCGTGAACTACAAAATGAATAAGAAAATGTGATTGAAAATAAACTTAAAGGGTCTCTTATTCGTTCTAGAGTTTTATGAATAGAAGATGGAGAAAACCCCACTTAATACTTTTGCTCGCTCAAATCAAACCATTATTCAAACAAGTCGTTACATTTTATTGAATTAGAAAACGGTGATAAGTTGACAGAGCAAAACGATATTTTGAAAGAAGCTGTTTCATTCTATAAAACATTATACAATAAAAATGATAACAAAATTAAAAACGATATAAAGGGTAATTTATGTTATATTAATATACCTTAATTGAATAAAGTTCAATCTGACTCATTAGCAGCACTGCTTTATTTTGAAGAAGTATCAATAACACTTAAAATATGAAACATGATAAAAGTCCAGGTTCTGATGGATTAACTGCTGAATTCGTTAAGGTATTTTGGAGTAAATAAGGCCTCTTCATAGTGAGAAATCTAAATTATGCTTTTATTACAAATTCCGTGTCCATTACACAAAAGCATAGAATTATAGCTTGTATTCCAAAAAAAAAAACAAGCCGATATGATATCTGCAAAACTTACGATCATTGACATTATTAAATGTTGTTTAAAAACTTGCATCATGTTCCGTTGCAAATAGATTAAAGACAGTACTTGATAGTTTAATATCCAAAGATCAAACAGGTTTCATTAAGGTCGATTTATTGGCGAAAACACTAGATTACTTTACGATATCTTGAAATATGCCGAAGATAATAATTTACCTGTATTACTAATGACAACGGACGTTTAAAAAGCATTCGATACGGTGTCTTTCCAGTTAAGAGAAACAACTTTTAGTTTTTTTTTAATTTCGGACCAATTTTTCAAAAATGGATATTTATGTTCTAGCATAATACCATGGTCTCCATACAAATAAATTGATTCTTGTCAGATTCCCTCTGTATAGAAAGGGGATGTCGTCAAGGAGACCCAGCGCTTACATTTTTATTATTTGTGCAGAAATTCTTGCTATAAAAATAAAGGAAATGACATACAATATAAAAAATCACAATTTGCGGATGATACATCTATATTTGTTGACGGTTCGGAATTATCTCTTAATTGTACATTAGATATGCTTCATGAATTTTCGAATTTTCAATATACTCTAGACTTAACATAAACTATGAAAAAAAACTAATTTAATTTGGATAGGCTCTATGAAATTTAGTACTTTATCAATAAAAACTAAATACAAAATGACACGGGGAGCTACTACCTTTAAAGTTCTTGGGATAGTGTTTGGTATTAATTTAGACAACATGGTTATAACACATTTTGAAAACAAAATCGAAAGTATTAAAAACTCGATAAGTCATTTGAATCGCAGAAACATTACTCTTCTAGAAAAGATAACCATTGTCAAATCATTGTTTCTACTTCGTTCGCGATCGAGAGTTTTTAACTGTTTATTTGTTAAACAAGAACAATTAATAGAAAAATCAGCTTGGATCATGTTATAATATCAATCTATTATACATACCATATACAATATACATCTATTGTGCGGTTGAAAAGTGTAAAATAATTTAAATATATATTTAACGACTATATGTATTGCAAATTATAAAGAAGTCGATTCAAATTGGTTCGTATGCACTATTTTGTGCATTTGTTTTCTAAGGGATTTGTCTTCATATTGAAAAGTATTGTTGGTTGATCAAACACTTTGATATGATGATTTTTTGTATCTTTTACTGTTATCATTTCAGAAATGGGCGTAGAGATGTATTCGAAGTGTATCATAGTGCTTTCACTTATCAGTACACACTTATCTGGGGGACGTGTGTCTGATAGTGAGCAATCATCGCCAAGTCAGGACAGTTCCCAGACAACTATTCCATATACCGAAATACACAAAAACTATTCAGGTAATGGCACCGATACATTTAACAGATGTCCATGTGAACAATATTCAACAAACTGTTCTGGTGGACTTTGTTTAAGTTCCAATAACTCACAGCAGGAAAAAGTATATTTTTTTATAAGACGTTTTTTCCTTTATTTTTCTAATATACCTGGATTTGTTACAAATTCGATGACAATTATGCTGGTGTTTAACATTAATCTTTTAAAACTACAGAACTATATATAGTTTGTTTAAGCATTAGTGATTTTTTTGTTGTTCTTTTGAGATTCACCTACTATTATCGTGACAGTTTGAACCTTGATTCGAATTATGAAATGTGTAGATGGATGGATTATTTGAAAAGTTCATTTTTGGTGTTTTCAAATTATGTTCTAGCTTGTTGGACTGTTGAGCGGATGTGTGCTGTACTGTTCCCACTTAAGTATAATGTGTGGTTTACATTGAAACGAGTTAAATGCTTTCTTGGTATTCTGTTATGCTGGAGCTTATTGTGGACAATACCTTACTTAACGGACATGATCATAATTAGGGTTCCACGTGGAAATACGACTCGACCATCATGCGAATATTCATTGTTGTTTTATGAAATCTGGCACTTTGTTGAACCCATTTACTATGTAATACTGCCGCTTGTCGTTATTCTTATATGTAACATCGCTATTATATTTCGAGTTTCAAAGAAGACAAAAGAAAGACTCAACATGACATCGAACAGGAATGTAATTGACACGAAAAGGCTAGAGCAGACAAAATTAACAATCGTATTGATATCTATATCTATAACGTTTGTCGTACTTCACATCCCTTATTGTTTAGGTATGATATGGTATACGCTTTACCCAGACCCATTGGTTATACTAGCAAACAGTCTTCATGACTTCATGAACTATTTCATCTTCACCCATGTAGCATTCGCAATTACGGATATTCAGAACTGGATCAATTTTTTCGTTTACATATTGACTGGTAAAAAGTTTCGTACCACACTTAGACACATGTTTTGTTCATTTCGAAATCGTGTGATGACTAGTGCGGATATTGATGTGAGATCAGGAACACAGACAACTACAATTGTCACAGAATAATACTCTAACGAAAACATGCGATCATATAGTGTTTTGCATATTACGATACATTATTTATTTAGTTCATGAACTTGATACATACAAAATGAAATTCGTGTTAAAATGTGCAAACGGTGGCATTCTGTGAATGGATGTATTTTTGTCGANATATGTGCTTTCTCTTCATGTTACATCTTTTTTATCGTTTTATTATTGTAATAAATTTAAAACAAAATGTATTTTGCTTACATCATTAACATATTTGTCGTTATTCTTCGTGCAATGAATACAAATTATTATAATCTTATGTAGCTTACATTCCAAATTAAATGTTATGTTTTGTATATCTATGTTAAACATAACATAATTTAACATTCGTACTGTCTTTGGCGGTTAAAAGTGTCTTTTGCATGTGTTCATGCTTATCTTATATATAGAGAGACAATATAATGTAACTATAGGTCTTAATATTTACATTTAGCTACACGGCATTGGAAATATCAATTGAATTTACAACGCATTAGTATTTCATTGTTTCAACGCATTCAGTATACTGTCATAAATAAGTATTATTGACTGTTTAAATTATTGTCATTATATCGAACAACCATAATGTAATTTGAATTAACGAACGCCACAGGTGCATATTTAATTGCTTAATCAAGCGCTCATTAACATTGAAATGATATTTACATTCTTTAAAGCGCCTACCGATTATTTACTAAAACGGAGCTTTCGGAAATCCCGTGTTTTTGTATTAATAATATCCCACGCGCGGGGCAATTTACAAGTTGTTAAATAGGTGCTTTTGAACGGACAATATAATGATGTCAGTCATATTGACCCCAATTTAGATTTGTTCATGTAATGCCTTAATAATATGTTATTAATGTCTGCTCAAAGCAGGAAAATAAGTTAAGGTAAAAACATAAAAAAAAAATTAAAACATATTAAATCATTTAAAATCTAATTATGCCCATCTGCCAACATGAAACTGTATTTGTATAGGTAGGGAAACCATTTTAGACATCGTCTTTCGTTCTAATCCTTTTCGAACATGTACTTATTATAAATGTTGTATTATATTCTGTATGAATCAATTTATATTGTTTAGAATAAATATGTTTAAACTAACGAAAGCATGCTGATATATAGTGTATTGCATCTTCTATACATTATTTATGTAGATTATGTACAAGATACACATACACGACAATTCGTGTTAAAATGTGTACACGGTTGCATTCTGTGAAAGGATGTGTATTTATTGAATAAATGTGTATGTATATATGCTTTCTCTTAATGTTATATCGTTGCTTTTGTTTAATTATTGTAATAAATTAAAAGCACAACGTGTATTGCTTACATCACTAACTTGTCGTTGTTGTTCTTGCGGTGAATTCAGCTGATTACAATGCTATGTTACTTACATCCCAAATTAAGTGTTATATTTTGTTAATCCATGTTATACATTATTCAAAATTCTTATTATCTTTGGCTGTTAAAACGTTTTGTCGCATGTTTTATATGTTTAACTTCTATATAGAGACAATATGCTATAATTATAATATTCGCATTTAGAAACACGGTATTGGAAATATAAATAAAATTTACAACGCATTATTATTACATTATTGCAACGCAATCAGTATACAGTTATATATATATAAGTAGCATTGTCTGTTAATATTATTGTAATTATACTGCACAATCATAATATCTGTTTAATTAACGGACGTCATAAGAGCATGTTTTATTGCAAAATCAAGCGCTCATTAACATTGAAATGTTATCATACATTCTTTAAAGCGCCTATCTATTATTTACTTAAACGGAGTTTTCGGAAATCCTGTTTTTGTTTTAATTAAAGCCTACGCGCGGGACAATTTATAAGTTAGTAAAAAAGAGTTTTGGAACAGACAATATAATGATGTCCAATATGGACTAGCGATAAAACCTGGTTGCATCATTTTGATCCTGAAACGAAAGCACATTCCGCAGTTTATTATACACCAGTTAACCCCAAACTTTCAGAACGCACTAAACATTAATTTTTATTTATGATACATACTCAATTGAAATTAATAAAATTATAAAGCGACACAAAAACTAAAAGATGACTTATTTGCAGTGTTTTGTTGTGTTTGTTTGAGTCAACACCATGATCATGCACATAATCTCAAATAGGCATAATGCATAATAAATGTGATGATAGCCGATTAATTAGAGCAATTTCCTTTTATTACGACCGACCCCAGGTTGGGCAAACATGATAAAATATGTTTAAGTTAAAACTATTGTTGGGTTGTTTAACTTGAGATGGAAGTCCCATAACTACGTACGATTGTGGTATTTGAAGTTCATTCAATCGCCCAAAATATGTAAAACAAAACGTCCTAAGCATATATAATTTACTTCAGAGTTTATTCAATACACAAGTTCTGTCCCTAACATGTACACCGTAAGAAAACATTGGTAGACAACGTCACATTTGTCTTGTGAGGCAGGCCATGTGATACAAGGTACTGCACAATCCATTCCATCCCCGAAGAGGTATTAGTTGCTAAGGCATGATTCAGAGAGGTTGACAGTATCATGGATGCTAAATTAAATAAAATATATTATATAATAACAATACATTTGATGCAAACTGTGTGTTTTACACATAGAATTGCGCAATATAATAACTGTTTAAGTAATTATTTTACACAAAACGAATTTCTCATCGGGAAAAAAACCCACAATTCTTTACGAATGCATTGAAAAAAATAATTACATTGGTCCTCTTTCCAATAAAAATATTCAAATAATGCCAAGTGGAGACCACAAGGCCAGGTACTCTTTGCAAAGATTATCGATGTGTACCATCAACATAACTTCGATGCGAACCGCCTCTCATGATACTTCACTTGCCCCCATTGGTATTGAGAATGACAGTATCTTGTACACCATTAACTATGAGCGCACGTGCGCATAAGCCTTCAACCGGATGCCAGCCAGACAAGGTCAGACTCTTACCATACCTTAAGATTAACAGCTTATTATATTGACGATTAATTCTAATACTTGTATGTTAACATCAGTTTTCAATATGTAGTATACCAATAATTGCCAAATATTACCTTGTGTCTGTTTTACCACTAATCGTAGCCTTGTTACAAGTACCATTTACGGTAGAAGGAACGCTGTGTACTGTGTTCAACAGAACAATTACGCATATTTGTTAAAAGTCTTTTAGTACAGAATTATATTGAAAATATATCATACAATCTTACAGCACAAATAAAACAGCTATAATAAAAATCTATATTTCAGAATAAACGTGAGTATATTCGACCACCGACGTTGAGACACAAATACCTAAAGGGACAGACAGAGGGACAGACATAGACAGACGGAAAGGCGGACATACAGACAGGCATACTGAGATCGTACGGACAGACATTAGTAGTTTGAAATATCAGAAAGACAGACACACTGGCATACGGACCATAAGACGGAAAAATGGACAGACCGAAGGACGGGCAGACAAACCGATTAACATACACAGCAATACAGAAGGACCGATGGATAGATAGACAGACCTATTGATAGATAGACAGAGACGGACAGGCACATCAAGAGACGGAAGAGAGATCGACAGACAGACCGACATACAGGCTTCCCAATGTATATCAAGACAGACCAAGAGACGGGTAGTCAGAGAAACAAACAGACAGAAATACCGAGAGACGGACAGACCGACGGAAAGCTGTACAAACAGACAGACCGAGAGACGGAAAGACCGAGAAACGGACAAACAGATATTAACATGCAGAACGACGAAGAGACAAACTTAGAGACGGACAGACAGACAAACTGACAGACAAATCGAGAGACGGACAGACTGATACAGACATAGAAACTGACAGATAAATCAAGGGACAGACAGAGATACGTACATACATACAGACAGTGAGACTGACAGCTTACAATAATAGACATGACGATCGACCAGAGACACCGAGAGACAGACAGATGGCCATGGGACCCCAAGCATATCGTGTCGATGGTAGACAATGTAAAAACCGAGGAGTTCAATGGACGAATTTAATCGTCACCGTAATTTACCACCGGCTACAGCACCGCAGATCTGTACAAACAACAATTATAGTCTGCTTGACACTGACAATGATGATGAAATTGACATCGAACGCCATTAAAAACAAATGAAAACGAAGGCATGCACTCAAAACACTATGTATAGCTTTGCGCACCGACATATCCTAATGATGATAAAAACATGATGATGATTTGGTTGCTGATGTTGTTAATACAATGTTGTCGTTGAGGATGATGACTATTATTGTTATTATTATCATGATTTGTATGAATGATAGTGACACTGATGTAAAAACATTTAAAACATTGATGATGAAACACATGACAGAGATGTTGTTGATGATGATGATGATGATGATGATGATGATGATGATGATGATGATGATGATGATGATGATGATGACGATGATGATGATGATGATGATGATGATGCTGATGATGATGATGATGATGATGATGACAGACAAAATGAAACTTCATCAAATTTATAATAAACTTAAAGAAAAGTATGACGAAGTTACAGGGCCAACCTATTTACTACAATTTCTTGATAAGCAGAAGTACACAACGGCAAAAACTAAAAAGCAGATGGTCAGTCCTCTAATACAACAGACCAATTTGTCGAACTTGAAAACATGGTTTCAAATTGACGCCCGTATGTTAAGAGCATCATTACGAACAGTGATAACTCCCGACAATAATGTTGTACACTGGTGACATACATAATTATGGCTGTAGTGGTCAAACAGTAGTTTGTGTGGATAACACATTCATGCGCAGAAAGATGCATGTCATGGCCACGGTCTACAAGCATTTATCTGTTACCTGTTCGTCAAATGAGGACTACGAAACATACTGTCAGATTTTTCACCAATTGAAATTGAAATTAGGTCACGAACCTGAGAATCTGAAAATTAGCAGTGACGACGAAAAAGAACTGGTCTCGAAGCCATTACAGAATTCCCAATCAGCACACATATATTGTGCACAAGGCATCTAAAGCAAAATGCACCACACAAAATAAAAGTTGACGCAGTAACTGCAAGTGGCAAGGAAAACACTGCTAAACATGGAACGCCAGCACAATTTGTATTATCAGAACATCAATACGTCATCGTCTGAAATGTCCATGTACATCAATCGATGACTCTCATACCGTATAAAAGAGGAGGTATGCCGCAGTTTTTAGCCAGTCTAAGAGGAAAAACCTCAAGGATAAATTATCCGGTAAGTGTAATGTATTTAACAATAAAATTAATATGTAGACTGTTCTTCAATTTAATCCTTCTAATAGATGAAATCGAAAGGCTTAATTGGCATATTTTCTGCACCCATTAACAAATGTGGACTTTTTGTATGTTTAATTATAGTTATAATCTTTCAAAATTATTTATAACATCATTGGAATTAGATCAAATTTAAATTTAATATTGTGTTAATTAAAAAAAAAAATCAACAACAATACATAAACGAGTAGTTTCTTTCGGATTCACAAACCTGTAAAGTTGCTGTAAAGCATAATGTGTAAACAATTACTATTTACTCCTTGACCCTTTATACTTTTTGGTCATAATAATACATGGACTTAGCTAAAGCTGAATGGCAAGCGAGGGGGTTGGTGGAATGGCCCCCTTCAATTGTTGTGTCCCAATCTTTAACAAATATGTAGCCCACTTCCATGTATATGCCCCACGTTTTTTTTTTTTTATAAATATATCCTACCATTTAAACCCCTTTTTCATGTGTATATGTTATCGTAGATAATGTCTTTTATTGATCATTGACACTTTTATAGATTAGCATACAGCATTAAGTGATACATTAAATGTATACAGAATATTCATCATGGAATATATGCTGATCGGAAGATTGCATATAAGTACTAAAGTGAAAAAGAACTACAATGTTCAACGATTAACATTCGAAGATTTTGTATCATGCTAAACAGTGATTTCTTGTTATAGTTTTATAAATGCTCATACTTAAAAATAGATTGCGTACATTGAATTGATAATTAACACACACAAAAACATCCACGTGCATATACATATTTAAATATGTGTATGTGCATACTCTTTTTATTTTTAATGCACAATTATTAAATCATATATTATTTATCATGAATCGGTGTTTATAGACCAATAAACAAATATTTGGCTTTAGCCGATGGTTGATAGTCGGGCACTATAATTATTTGCAAATTAATTTTCGTGCTCTGGTTTTTCTTTCAATTCTTACATGATCTGACATTAAAGTTTCAATTTGAATGCAAACTATATTTCACTTCGTTCAGGATCGGGAGTTTTGTAGTTTATTTGTTCAGCAAGAACCATGAATAGAAAAATCTGCTAGAATCGTTTTTTAATATCGATATATTGTGCGACAAAAATTGTAATATAATTTTAAAAAAAAATCACTAAAATAAATAATCTGAATTTGTCCAAACTTTAGTCTCTATTTTAACATATGGAAGTGAGGTCTGGGGTATGGGAACTTAGACATTATCCAAAATTTTAACTTTTCTTTCTTACAAAGAATTACTTAATTTAAATATGCAGAACTTGGAAGATACCAAGTAAACACACTAAACTGTACTTTTTATTGTATAAATGTACAAGATAAGTATTGATGCAAAGCACCAAAGGGCGTCGGGAATTTCAGTGTAAATGAAGTTACATGGAACGCTTTTTTTTCTACTGTAAATATATATTGGCCGATTATTTTAAACAAAATAGAACAAGATACTGGTATAACCATTATCTATGATTTTGTGTTATAACCCCCAAATAACCATTATCTATGATGTTGTGTTATAACCCCCAAATAACCATTATCTATGATTTTGTGTTGTAACCCCCAAATATTTCATAATTTATTTTATTTACATTGGTTTCCTTTTTTGTACTGGCATCCGTGTGCAGTTTTCATTAATGGAACAGAACTGTGTAGGTTTTAAAAAATCTGCTTCATCTGGTAAGCGTAATTTTATATTTTTCTCAACTTCAAGGGGAGATGATTCTGAACTTATTCTTACGTTGCTCATTTACGAAACGGGTTGAGTACTTATTGATATGAAAACACTGTAAAAGNAGGGGTTCTTATGTCATCATATAATTCCTCAAAGACCATCAAGTCTCATGTTCTATAAATAGACATACATGAATAATAAGAACAGTGAAAAACAATATAATAGACAATTACAGTATTGCATCCTGACAGTTCAATTGCAAAATACAATCGATATATATTAATGTAACTATTGGACATGATAACCTGTATACACGCATTGAACAATGGGTTTTCAATCGGCAATAATTGAATGTCCGCTTTGCTACTATTTTCGTTTAGGCGGAAGTGCTTTTAACACGGGACAACAAACACTATACTGCTAAACAATCTGTACAAAACGTAGTAAATAAAATAACCCTATGACATATACATAGATGGTGACGTCACTACGTTATTGTCAGTAAGACCGGTGTGTACATAATGATAAAGCAATAAACCGTGTAATCGCTGTCGTCTTGTAAAATTGAAGAAAATACGCGTTAGCCAAAACTCGAACAGCAAAAGTCTGCGCTATTGTTAGAAAACCCACAAAATAAATTTATTTTGATTATGTTTTGTTTTTATACAAAACCAGAAAGTTTCACCGGTTCGCCTATTTGCCCAGTCCCTGTGATCTTTTATTATTGCCCAGTCCCTGTGATCAGTTATTAATTAAAAGAATAAGCTTTGCATTATTGGCAATAAATGTTGTAGTTAATGTAATAGGAACAAATACAGTACTTATTTACACTAATTTACCCAAAAATCACCACTATGCAAGATATTCTGACAACAAAAATATATACATTGATCCGTAAAATAACTTCTCATCCCATAAGCGAACAAAACGTATTATATACTAGTCGCCGCACTTCAGTGCGACGCCAATGATCAATTCAAATATATACAATAAATGGACTTACTTTATTTCCAGTATCTAACACTCTACCGGCCTTTCATTTTATGGTTACAGCAAGAGAACATTTCTACGATTAACATACATAAAACAGTCAAGACGACGACTTTAATTGATCAGTTTATCCAGTGTTGGAATGCACAGATACAATGTTCATCGTACGGCAAAATGTACGGATTATTTAAAAGTAATACCAACTTTTAACATTATTTAACAGCCTTACCTCAATTACTACGGTTAAGTATGCTACATATCCGTACCGGCAACCATCTATTCCCAGTTGAATTCAGCCGCTTTTCTCAAAACTTCATACCTCATGAGAATCGAAAATGTAACCTCTGCAATAAAACACGATATAGGGGACGAAATGCAGTACCTTTTATTATGTCCTCACTTAAAAAAGGCGAACAAAGTTACTCACTTCAAATTATACGCTCCTGCCAAACGTCATTATATTCCATGCTTTAATGTGCACTAAAATCTTGTCACACTTAAAAACACAGCTGTATTTATGAAACACTTATTCAATGCCTTCCCGGCGCTCCTAGATTAAATAGTTGCATACATTAAGACACATTATTTCCTTTGAGAAGTATATCTTTACTACTTTAGAATTAATGACCCACATTCTAATATAAAACTAACCTCGCACGAAATAATCCAATTGTCATTGTAAAAGTTCCACTCTATTACGTTTACAAACAGTCCAACTCAACCATCAATGAAATTTAACGCTACACTGCCTATCACGAGGACATAACACTCGTCAATGAAATGTATGTTTTCGCTTCTAATGACCATCCCCACAGCACAGGGGCAACATAAAGGGTTGTACACATATTAGCGTTTAAATTGTATGAACTGGAATTCCTGAGAAACGTATAAGCGAACTATTTAATCGCTCAAAAGTTCCCCTACGGTTACTCTCCTTTATTTTACTTTCGATGGGAAAGTACTCTATTTTTACTAGGGGACCTACTTAAGTTCAATCATAATTCAATTTTGAAATGGATATTGCAATTGTTTAAACTCACTACACAAATGCATGTTCATGTATGTATTATACATGTCACGTGTAAAATAAACTGAATTTGTAGAACTATGTACCACTCCTAATGTTATGTGTAATCGTAATATTTGCTCAGCCTGTATTATCACCATTATCATCATCATCAAAATCATCATCATCATAATCATCATCGTCGTCGTCATTATCGTCATCTCGATCATCACCATGATTACTTTTGTAAATGGAGCGTATCCACATTAGTTCTTAACTTTTAATTAAGTGTTAACTATTAAATGTTGTTGTTGTTACTTTTGCTAGAAATAATTATTATAATTATTGTTGTTGTTGTTAATCATTAATCATACTTTTATAATTAGAGCGTATTCACATAAGTACTTAACTGTATATTATTTAACACCTACTGGTTAAAAACCTAAACTTTGTTTTCTTTGTAGACATTATATTGTTTAAATAACCATTATGTCAATGACCCTCTAGTCATCTACTGTATAACTTTCACATAACATATTTATAGTATATACTACTGTGTGTTTGCTATTTGTGTAATTCTCTTATAAATAAGCTCACATATTATTACAAAATGTTTTTGTTTTGTAACCTGTGAAAACTAATAAAGTACTGTTCTGTTCTGTTCTGTTCTGTATCGCAAATTATTAAGAAATCGATTGAAATTGGTTTACATGCATTATTTTGTGCTTTTGCTTTCTTAGGGATTCGACTTCATATTAAGTATTCTTGGTTGATCATACAATTTAATACGATGATTGTTTGTATCTCTAATTGTTATCATTTCAGAAATGGGAGTAGAGATGTATTCGAAGTATATCATAGTGCTTTCACTTATTTGCACATACTCATCTGGGGGAAGTGTGTCTGATAGTGAACAATCATCGCCAAGTCCGAACAGTTCTCAGACGACAATTCCATATACCTGAAAACACAAAAACAATTCAGGAAATAGTAGCGATACTTTTCACAGATGTCCATGTGAACAATAGTTAACAAACTGCTCGGTTGGAATTTGCACCAATAACTAAAAGCAAGAAGAGGTTACTTCTCTATTCGATATACTTCATATGTATGAGTGGAATGTTTTTCGTTTATTAGACGCTATTTCTTTTATTTTTCTAATTTACCTGGATTTTTTACAAATCCGATGACAATTATACTCGTTTATAAAATGAAGTGTTTTCGAACTACAGAACTTTATATAGTTTGTTTAAGCACAAGTGACTTGTTTGTTGTTCTTTTGAGATTCACCTACTATTATCTTTACAAAGATATATTTGATTGGACTTATACTATGTGTGTGATGTTTAATTATTGGAAAAATACATTATTGGTGTTTTCAAATTATATTCTTGTGTGTTGGACTCTTAAAAGTTGGTGTTCTGTACTGTTCCCACTTAAGTTTAATGTGTGGTTCACATTGAAACGAGTAAAATGCGTTCTTGGTATTCTGTTATGCAGGAGCTGTTCACATTGAAACGAGTAAAATGCGTTCTTGGTATTCCGTTATGCTGGAGCTTTCTGTGGACAATACCTTACTTAACGGAAGTGTCAATTGCGATTATAGATGGGTTAGAAAAGGTTTGCAAGTATTCATAGTGGTTTTATGAAAATTGGTACTTAATTGAAATCATGTACTTTATATTAATTCCTTGTGTCGTTGTTCTAACATGCAACATCGCTATTATATATATATTTGCACAGCAGACAAAAGGAAGACTCAATATGACATCGAACCAAAATGTCATCGACAAGGAAATGCTAGAGCAGACAAAATTAACAATCACATTAATAGCTACCTCTATCACATTTATAGTACTTCACATCCCATATTGTTTTGTTATAATATGGCAGGCGCTTTATCCAGACATAGCAGTTATACTACCTTACAGTCCTCGTGACTTCATTAACTTTTACATCTACACCAATCTTGGACTTTTAATAACGGATATTCAGAACTGGATAAAAAAATGTGTTTACGTTTTGTCTGGTAAAAAGTTTCGTACCACACTCAGTCACATGCTTTGTTCATTTCGAAATCATGTAAAGACCAGAACGGATATCGATGTAAGTTCACAAAAATAGACAACTACAATTGTCACAGAATAAAACTCTTACGAAAGAATTCTGATATATAGTGTATTGCATCTTGTGGTTCGTTATTTATGTAGACTATATACACGATACACAGAAAATACAATTCGTGTTTAAAATGTGTAAACGATTGCATTCTGTGAATGGAAGTGTAATTATTTAATAACTGTGTAATAATATATGTACTTTCAATTAATGTTATTTCGTTTGTTTTCATTGTGAATGTATTTGTGTGTTTTTTTTATTGAATATCTGAATAATTATATATATATATGCTTTAAAATAATGTTAGGTCATTGTTGTTGTTTTTGTTTTGCATTATTTTAATCATTTTAGAGCACAATATATATTTCTTACATAGCTTACATATTGTTGTTATTTATCGTCCAATACATTCAGCTGATTAAAATGATATGTAAATAACACTCCAAATGTTAGGTTATGTTTTGATAATCTATGTAATGCATCAAATGATTCAACATTATAATTGTATTTGACAGTTTCAACTTTCTGTTGCACGTGTTTATGTTCTACAAAGATATTTATATCTACATTATAATATAATTCTATTCACATTTTGCACCATGGCATTGTAAATCTTTTTCATTTACAACGATTAATTATTACATTCTTACAACTCAATCAGTACATGTATCATTGTCAGTTTATTTTTTGTCATAATACTGACCAAACATTATGTAATTTGAAATAACTAACGTCAAAGTTGCACATTTTATTGCAAATTCAAGCGCTCATTAACATTGAAATGCTATTTACATTCTTTAAAGCGACTACAGATTATTCACTTAAACGGAAATCCCTTTCTCTTAATAAAATGAAAGCTCTAGCGCGGGGCACCTAATATGTTATTAAATACGTGCTTTGAAACGGGCCATTTTGTTATTTAATTCCTTAATATTGTTTTATAAATGTCTGCTTAAAAAGCAAAAAAAAGGTTATTTTGTACACATGGCAAAGATGAGCTAATAGTAATTGTCTGACGGCATTTTACTTCTATAATATCCATCTTTAAACAATTAATCTTATCACATAACAGCGTTTACTCGCTAGATAAATCAACACCATCGTTATGTCAGATTGTTCTAGAACGGACTCACTTGATAGATCGATATGTCCGCTTCCTAAATTTAAAATACAAGAAAATACGCAATGTTACGTTTAAGATATTACAGTCCGCATGAATGGTGACACCAGCAAACAACGGTTTTGGCGGTGAAATTTAGAAAAGTTTAGTACTATACTAAACGCATCACAAAGTTAATCTTTTCTGTAAATATTCAATAAAATGCACCGTATGATTACAGAGACACATATATGACATATGAAATAACCACAAAGTCGCACCTGCACATGCTGTATTGCTTTTAAGTGGCACTTATTTTGATTACAGATTCAGTGGAATGTTACATTCAGCTCAGAATGTATTGCTTGTTCAATTAGCCAATGAAATCCCGTATAATTCGGGTTTTTAACGGTATCGCTTTGAGTCCCGGGTTGATAAGTGATGTAGATTTGTGCACTGTTATCGAGGATGCCTTTGCATATAAAGGCGAGGCAACTGAAGTGATACATGGCATATTAGAAATAGTTATGTAATAATAAACAATGATTGTCCTTTCGTGGTAATTACTTCCCAACTTTATAATTTAGTAGAGATATGTATATGGCTTTTTCAATTGTTAAATTAGCAGAGGTATATCATGTTTCATAAAATGACATTTTCATAAACGTTATTTGATTGACTTAGTGGCACAATTTGCAAAGAAACGTAAATAAAGATCCATACAAAAGACACACCGCAGAGGACCTATATAATTTCGCTTAACATATCAATCCATGTAAAGGAGTAAAACAATAAAGATATAAAAACTTCAATTATTAAAACACTTTTGCAAAGTTCATATTCTACAATGATTGATATTTAACATGATTAGTATTAACGCGTTTCCATTGGGTATTAACGAAATAGCACTTGACGCGGTTCGCATCGAAGACACGTTTATGGTATGCCACGATAAATGATCCTTGGTATGTTAAGACAATGTGGCATTCAACCTGATTTGGGCACTTTCCGTTGTGCTGACTTGGTATTTTTGCCGGAAATAACAAAGTAAGAACGAGAAGTGTTTAAAAAAACACATCATGTATTTTTAATTAAATTTGAATATGTTTTTATGTCAACTGATATTTTAATAGTATGATTATCTGTATCAGTCATAGTGTTTTGGTATGTAATTAAGGAATCATAAAATGTAGGTTGTATAATAAAGTGTTGTACATAAAATGTGTGCGACTTACAATATAGATGTTAATATTGTGCGAGTTTTTGTCGGTTGAGTGTCGCAAAACGAAATTTGACAAAAACAGAGATGATGCATCAAAAAATAGGTTGTATTTTTACAATTAATTTATCCTTCTTTTTGTTTACTATTTAGTAGCATTTTTTTATTAACGAAGAAGGATTTGTAATTATCGACAATTAATAACGTTTTCGTTGGTAAATGGAGTTTTTAAGCTACTCAAGTATCTTCATGGCTAGAAAAAAACTAACATTTCAATTAACAAAGTACAGTATAATGCATATGGTATAATACAGGGTGAAAAAGAAGTATTTGCCTGAGAACATTTGTGCACAAGTTCTAGGCATGTTTAATGTGCTAATTATGCGTAGAACAAGACAGACAGACAGACAGGCAGACATAATGTTTTATTGACGTAATATTTACAGTTTTTGTCATTTACAAATAGTTCTACATAACTATAGGTCAACGTGAGTACATATACGTATAGAAAACTATCATATTGGTCTTGTAAGATATATCATCCATACATACATGAATTTACAACATACATACAACATGAAATTGTTAATTAAACATTACTAAACATTTCAAATTGTAAATAAAACATTTACATTTTACAACAATTAGATTTTTTATAAATTACACAATATGCAAATATAATATTTGAGTTTTACTATGTTTACAGATGTTGAATAAAATGAATTTAATTATTAACGTGTACAGAAAAAAATGAATATGAAAAGCATAAACATAGTATAGTTATGGAAACGTTATATGAAACGTAGAACAAGAGCTATTGTAATGAGCAAAAAATGTAGGAGTTAAATGGGTTATCTAAAATACGTTATGCGTGTTTTATTTATAAGCAGAACATATAAAAAAATAGCATAAAAAAAAAAAAAAAACGAAAAACCTGTTTTGTTCTAACTTAACCATAAAATGATTATCTACATACATTTACAAACAGGTTAAACGTTAAGTAACATATACATCATAAAGGTCAATAACAACGATGTGTACACTATTTCTAGGTCTTGTGTTGTATTACCAGGTAAATGCATGTATTTCAATAAACATTCTTTCGAAACTATTCACGTACACATGCGCAAAACTATCGATGATGTCTTGCTCAGTGAGCATACTTTTCTAATAAATAGAGTTAATTAACATAAACTATTTACGTGCACATGCACAAATCTATCGATGATGTCCTGCTCAGTGTGCACAATTTTATTTAAAAAGTCGAGTCAATTAAACTATACTGGCTTATCAATTTCATAACAATTTTTAAATACGGACAGTGCATATATATATATTGTATATATATACAGACACTTATTTAGTAGTA
>VMBQ01003059.1:92317-112712 GCA_007657795.1 Dreissena rostriformis
TTGTCTACTTGAAATGGATAATAATAATAATAGCGTTGTGTTTAACTTTTAATGTCGTCCTTTTCGAATCATAACAATATATATCAAACAATAATAACAATGACGTACATATATGTGACGTTAGCCGGCGGCGTCAAACGACGTCGCGCCAAATTCCCAACATTCTCCGGGCCGCGAAATGTTAATAAACACGAACAACAATATGATTATTTAAATACAATAATTAAATCTACTGATACACTTGAAATGTAAAATGTCCATAACACTGGGAAGAGTTTAACACTTGATTGCACAATTAAAAGTCAGTTGTCGTCACATTGTACTTCTAGCGGGTATAGTTTTACAATAGGTCTGGTGGTGATTCCACCTGATGTACGGATGCGCGCGGCTCTCGTCAACCCATCATTTCCGGTGAGAAGCTCGTCTACCACAGCCAAGGTCCACTGAAGTCGCGGCTTGAAGTCGTCCTGCACGATAACAACGTCGCCCAAGCGTATCGTCTGATGGTTGTTGCCGCCTTTCGTCTGGAATTCCCGCAGTGACGTCAGATATTCGTGAGTCCATCGGTGACGGTACTGTTCGATAAGACGCGCGTGAGCCAGTGCGCGTTGTGTGATATCACGGCGTGTAACGTTGGGGAATGAACTATCACCAACGGCTTTAGCGTCACTGTATGGTAGTCCAGTCAGTCTTCTTCCATGGAGTAGATGCGCTGGTGTGAGTGGTTCTGGATCATCTCGACCGGAAGTGACGTACGTAATCGGTCTGTCATTCATGATTGCTTCAACTTCTGTAATCACTGTATGAAGTGTCTGGAAGTCAACAGAAGCCCTTCCAAGCACTTTCTTGATGGTAGTTTTCATAACTCCGACGAGGCGCTCCCACCATCCGCCATACCACGGGGCTCTTTGGGGAATAAACTGCCACTTCGTTCCTTTATCTGTCAATGCTGCTTGAATGGTGGGTGAGCTACATAGACGTTCAATATGTGTAGCTGCTGCGTGGAACGTTGTTGCGTTGTCCGAAATCATAAGGCGCGGTAACGACCGTCTGCTCACAAAACGCCTGAATGCAAGCAGAAAGGAGTCTTCTGTCAGATCAGGAACGATCTCGAGGTGGACAGCGCGTGTATTAGCGCACGTGAAAAGACATATGTACACTTTCTGCTGCTGTCGTCGATCCGTCTTCACGTGTAAAGCGCCGCTGTAATCAACACCAGTAACTGTAAAGGGTCGTGCATCTGTGACTCTGGACGCCGGAAGTGGAGGTGGGACCGGCGCAGTGTATGATTTTCCCGTTATTTTTCTACAGTTCACACAATGATGTACGATGTGTCCAACGCTCTGTCGAATAGATGGTATCCAAAACTTCTGGCGTAGAAGAGTGACCGTCTGAGGTATACCAGCGTGGAGCTGTCTGATGTGCGCGTCGTTTATGATGAGCCTTGTTAAATGGGCTTTCGGTGGAAGCAGCAACGGAAACTTCGTTGCCTCTGGTAAGTGGGCATTGTGGATTCTCCCCGCACTACGAATGCAGTCATCGTCATCAAGGTAGAGCCGCAGTTGTCGTATGATGGACTGTCCATGCTTCTTCATTCGCAGTTCATTAATGACGTCACCGTAGCTCTGCTGCTGTTGGGCACGTATCCAAAAGCGCTCAGCTGTTCTGCATTCTTTTGTTGTCAATGGCCCCAAAACGCGCGTATCACGTGATGTAGGTCTACTGTTGTTGGCGAAGCGCAACACGTATGACGTCACTCGAATCAACTTTTGGTAATTGCTGTACTTTTGCATATCTATAAGCCTGTGTTGGCCATACGTCTCTCTGTTTTCAGGGGTCGAAGTACTGTTAGCCTCTTGGTCGATCACGGTAGCGAAGGCGGAAGTGACGTTAGGTTCCCAGAGTGGCCATGTGGAATCGCTGCATAACCAACTAGGTCCGTGTATCCATAACGTGCTGCTTTGCAGTTGAACCGCTGAGATCCCTCGTGTTTGCAGATCTGCCGGGTTTTCATCTGTAGGGCAATATCGCCACTCACACTCTGGAATAAGCGTCTTAATTTCCTTTACTCTGTTGGCAATAAAACGCTTAAGTGGTTTCCCTGTATTCAGCCAATGCAAAACTATTTGACTGTCGGACCAACACACGATCTTCTTTACTGGAATAGCTTCTGTGACGTGTTGGACCATGCGAGCTGCGACAAGAGCTGCCATAAGTTCCAGTCGTGGGAGTGTGATTTCCTTCAACGGTGACACTCTGTTCTTCGCAAATACAATTGAAGATTCGCTCCCGGAAGTGACGTAGGCGACGGCTCCATACGCGCGCATACTTGCATCTGCGAATACGTGTAATGTGTTGTTGTCATTGGTTGTCTGGCTCGTAAAGTATCTCCGTTGGAATGAAGAGTTCAGGGCGAGATTGAGGTCACTCGCTATTGACGACCACTGGTCAACAATGTCCAGCGGCAGTGATGTGTCCCAGTCATAGCCGTTCTTCCATAGATTTTGTACAAGTATTTTTGCACGGACCGTTACTGGACTGAGCATCCCCAGCGGGTCGTAAATTCTTGACGTCTGTTGAAGAATGGTTCGTTTTGTAGCCGTGGTGGATGGTTCTGTCTTACGGGTAACAAACTTCACCACGTCTTCATCTGGGTCCCATATCATTCCAAGAATCTTTGCTTGTCTGTCCCTATCATGAACATTTTCGCTCCGGGCAACATCAATTAAACGTTCACAGTTAGACGTCCATGATCGAAGGTTGAATCCCGCTTCAGTCATCAAGTCACGCGCATGTCGGAAGTAGCTGAGGGTATCGTCTTCGCTGTTAAAACTTGATATTACGTTGTCCACGTACAGATCTCTGGCAATCACGGCTGCCGCTGGGTTGTTTGTATTCATCTTGACGTGTTTCAACAGCGTTGCATTTAAAATGAATGGTGAACACGTTGCGCCGAATAACACAGAGCGGAAACGATACGTCACGAGTTCACTGTCGGGGTCCGTAGGGTCTGACAACCACAAGAATCGTGTCACATCTCTGTCATTTTCATGAAGAGCGACTTTTAAGAATGCCTTTTCAATGTCTGCTGACACAGCGTACTTACCCAGTCTGAAGCGCATGAGCAGCGTTGTAAGATTGTTCAGCTCCGGCGAGTTGGACTCCAGACAGTCGTTCAAACTGGGACTTCCGGCTGATGCGCGGCAACTGCAGTCGTACACTATTCTGATGGGAGTCGTTGTAGAGTCCTTCTTCACTCCGTGGTGGGGAATATAATGTACGCGTTTCGATGTGGCAACACCATCTATTTTCTCTATAAAACCTAGGTTTTCTTGCTCTTTGATAATTTCATCGTATTTCAATAGCAGATGTGGTTCTTTGCTCAATCGACGTATAGTGCTTTCTGTCCACCTCTTCGTGATGTCATAGTTGGTCGGAAGCGGTGGGTGGTTTTGTTTCCACGGAAGCTTTGCTTTGTACCTTCCGTCTGTAAATGATATGCTGTGTTCTTGGTAGTGACGGAGATTCATGGCATCATCTCTGTCTTCAACGTCGTCTGAGGAAATACCCATCGACTCTATACTCCAGAATCTGGTGTGATCCGTAGAATCTGAAACGTGGGCAGAAATTAGGTCCATCACGTAGGAAGTACTATCGGTGTGTGCAGGAAGTGGTCCGGACAGGAAATAGCCGATGCGAGAGCTGACGGCTGTGGGACCATCGCCTCGTACTACCTGGTCACCCACAATCTGCCAGTAGAAATCTGCACCGACGAGTAAAGAGATGTCAAATGTATCCTCCATCGTCACCGGATGTGCGAGTCGCAGCCCGCGGAGGTACTTCAAACTATTGATAGACTGCCGACAGCGGTTCATTATGGGTTTCGCTATAACAGGAACGATAAGTACCCGAATGGGAATCATACATCCATCTGTTGCCACGATGTTGATGGTTGCGGTGTCAAGACGTCTGACGCTGTGTGCGGGATCTCCAAAAGATGATAAATTTATGATGTCAGTTCCGTCATGTTGCAACTGCAGCTTGTCGGCTAACTTCTGCGTTATGAATGATCGCTGCGCACCTTCGTCCATGAGTATATTGGCCTAAGCGTACCGGCCGTCGGCGCACACAGGTGAGACTGCTGTCTTCAACAGAACATCTGAGTGGGCTGACGATTCACATATGAATGAATGATGTTTGCCTTTACATTTGCGACAGCGAAATCTTGATGGACAGTTGACAGCTTGATGTGATTTGCTCAGGCAATTAAAACAAAGTCCTTTATTCTTTACGATGGAAATGCGCACTGAAATGTCACTTACTGTTTTGCATTCACCCTGATGGGCTCTTTCACAGAACACGCACAACTTCTCGACTTCCCTCTGAAACTTTGGCGACTTCCGGTTGTAGGTGGTCTCCTTCCGTGCCCCAGTGTGAAACGATGCGGTGGATATCAGGTATGTTTGGTCTTTGTGTGTATTCCCTGCGTCCATGATGTCGATCTCCCGATAAATTGCTTGCCTCAAATCTGAGAGTCCACGTTTGGGTTTTATTTTCTCGGGCTAGATTTCTGCGGGTTTCCGACGGAAGTCTTTTTAAAATAATAGGAATCAACAGATTACCGTAGGAATCCTGTGCCTCTCCAAGTGCCTCTAATCCTCGGATGTTAGTTTCCAGACGATCGTAGAAGTAACGAAGCTCTCGGATGTTTGCGGCGGGTGACGGCAGCTGTAGTAAGTTGGACATGAAGGCAGCGGTGATCTTCTCAATCCTGTCACGGCACCTAAATGTCTACTTGAAATGGTTAATAATAATAATAGCGTTGTGTTTAACTTTTAATGTCGTCCTTTTTCGAATCATAACAATATATATCAAACAATAATAACAATGACGTACATATATGTGACGTTAGCCGGCGGCGTCAAACGACGTCGCGCCAAATTCCCAACATTTGTTGACGTTCAGTTGTTCGTGGGGACGACTGCATGCCTTTATCCATCTTTCACTTCTCGAAATCCTTTTTCGGCTTTTGGAAACGGTATAAATGCAATGCCTGTAACTAATCTTTCTGTATATCGATTGTCCGAGTTACATAAACCCCATTGACACCGTTTAACCATATTTAATCTACGTTTGTAAAGAGGAAAACAAACGAAACTCGTTGAAAAATATGAATGTTTAGATTCAGCTTGTCTAGAAAATGGCGGACAGGTCGTTTGTTCCTGAGGCGCCCGATTAATCGATCGTTTATTGGTCGATCGCTATTATAATAAGATTTTGATTGACAGTTGGCGAGATGTCAATTTTTCATGGAATATTAATTAAGCCTACGCAATATTATTGTTGTTTATATCGTTGTTAATTTGCGCTTGTTTACCTACTTTACTGTCCCAAACAGGGTGGTAATACAGATCAGTTTATGGTGTTATTCCGTCAATATCAATATAAATATAGTTAAAACAGCATAACCGCGTCATAGTAAATATGGTTTAGCAGAATGTTGGTCATATAGTGATAAATTATCTCAAATTGAGCGTCGAGTTTTGCTATCGGTACAATATTTAAACGATATTTGGGATGAAAACATTATTATGCGCGTAACTATTATATACACACATGGGATTGGAGAACCCGTAACACGCTGGTTGCTGATGAATAAACAAATCTACTAAGGATCGAAGAGGCATAAACATGTGCGTTACTGTTGTTCAAACTATTACTCACAAGATGAAACGTTAAGTTATCATTAGCGTTACAGCTTAATAAAAAAAAATCGATAATTCCGTTTTTGACTGAGTTTATGTTTGTATTTACTTCTTTTTCAGGTAAGATTCAACATGTTCTCAATTTATCTCGACTTTAACCGATGAACTAGAATTTCCATCTGGCACTTCAATTTGGAAAATATGTCTGCGTGCGCAACTCCATCTCAGAGCGTTTATAACTTTTGCAATGTTAGTTAAAATTCATAATAACGCTCCAGATCATGTTTCGACCTTTGACCTTGAATTGACAGAATTAATCGTCGTGTGATGACGGTGCGGAAAATAATCCCTGTCACTTCTGCATATGTATTTCAGAATGCATCCATGATGGTAAGGTTACGCTCAGTAAGGGTTGCATGTCGATTTCTAATATTTGACATCTGACCTTGAATTTTGACCGTGATCTTGAGGCTTCGTTCTTGCTTTTTATACAATGTCTCTCCATGCTTGACACTTCTGTAAAGTTATTTGAAAATATATCAATATCGAACAAACTAATGCTCTGGACAAAGTGTTTACATCTTACCTTTGACCTTGGTTCTAGCAACTATGCTCCAGTGCGTGACACGCCATCGCATAATGCCTGTAACTTCTACTAAGTTACTTTATAATCTATTAACAATGGAAAAAGTTCCATTTACATTTTTTTCGGAGTCCTTTTTTTATATTCGACCTTGAACTGTTTCCTGTAAATTGGACACAGGCTCCGGATCCTTGTGTCTGAAACTCCGTCTCACAACTATTGTCACTGATAAAATGAATCAAACAATAAACCATGCTGGATAAAGCGATGAGTTTTTATCTTATATTGTACCTTAGACTTCGAATTGTGACATTGACCTGTGACCTTAGGGTCTGGGTCCTTGGCGCGACATTCCAGCCTTTCATGTTTATAATTCTTGTCAGATGGTTTCAGAACAAGTCGATGCTGAACAAACAAACGCTACTCGACAATGGAAGGTGATTAGATTTATCACTTTGCAAAGTTTTTGGAAAATCCATGGATTATAAACAAAGATATGCTTGGGACAAATATTTGCAGATGCATACACGAGCCTGATCTGGTGTTTCCATAATGTTATTGCCATATATGCATATCACAACTTACTTATGGACATGTACATTAAGCATTCTCGAACACAATGTCTCGAAAACACCGCGTCCACTTCAATCAAGTGTTTATGATAACATTTTGCATAAATCCGAATTAACCAGATTGAATAACTTAACTTAAACAGATATGTTGCAGGTGTTTGAAAAAAGGGCTCCGGACAGAAATTTTCTATCAGCCAAAAGGGTGGTTAAAATCAAACAATTTTCGTATGCATATTGGCTTGTTATTCGTGCAAAGAAGAAGTAAAATTAATGGTCACTATTTAGAGTATTTACAAAATATGCTAAGTATGGATAATGCAAGATAACAAAACATGTAAAGAAAAAGAACTACTAATCTGGTCAATTGTACAACTATTTGTAGACCAATATCATGGTAGTAATCTAAATGTTAATGTAATTGTGTTTATTATTCGTGAAAATGAGTGAAATACACCGGTAAATGAAATTATTCATCAATACAAACGATTGAAATATGTATACTGAACAACTTAATGATTCTTTTACTTTGAGATTATTATTCCAATTCAAACTAATTAGACAATGATTATACACTGAACACTGTAAGGCTAAGAAAGAAACAGTTTTAAGTGTTACCAATATTCATTTATTGAGTGCATATTGCTGAATTAAATTCATTGTTTGAGTTTTTTATTGAACTAAATGGGCATGTGCGTATGCATTAACCTTTTTCTCGAAAAGTCGAGGATCGACAAAATTGTATCTGTGTCATGTGTTGCATTAAGGCAGCAGGCATGTATACAATCAGCGACACTATCTTTCTGTAAATTGGGCTTTCTGTGTTTGCCTCTAATAAAGACGGCTTAATCAGTGACCATAACTACGAAAGCATCGTTCTATGAAATGTTAATGCGTGTCACGAAGCCGTAATAGAGTCAACCATATTACTCTCTCTTATCAATGACAATGGTTGCAGACATTTTTTTCAATTCAATGTATGCATTGGATTTGGATATATTGGAATTCATTGTATGAGACTATGTTATTTTTTTGTGAAAGTGTGCGCCAGTTTCTGTTGTGCTTTTGCGTGTTAATACTGTTTTTTTTTCCTTAATGAAATGACAGGGAACATACGAATTTATAAATTGACATGTTTTGGTATAATGTATTCAATGCGTGAAGCATCTTGCGTTGATATTTTGGCTATTGCTATAAGGAACACTGATTGTACAGGGGTTAACTTTATTTTACGAAATATTTTACAAAATATTCGTTGATTTTGAGTGTTAATGGGGCTTTAAATATCGTTTTGCTATATTGAGGATACTATTACCAGTTGACTGCAAGATGCAATTAAATGCGTGATAACTTGTATCATTGATTTGGGTCGGACATTGCGCAAACATGCTCACGTTGAATAAGTAAGTAAGTGGGTGTTAAACTGTACAACGTTAAATGCAAAAAATAAGCACATGCTTTTAAAAGTTGAGTTACTCTTTTTAATAAAGTCACATATCTGATGTTTGCCTGTTCATGAAACATAGCTCGAGTTAATGACAATGATTGGAATATGTATTGGCGCTGCCAGTAAAATGCCTTGCGGTAATTACACCAGGACCTCTGCGGTTCAGGAGAACGTTTCAACAACACCGCTGCAATAGGACGAATTCGTTCGGCCATCAGCGCTGCAAAATCGACCAAACTGATTCAAACTCATGTTCTATATTGTTAAACAAAAATAGTGTGGATGTCATTAATACATAATACAAATGAGTTGCTTTGATTAATACACAATACTAACAAGTTGCCTTCATTTATACGCATTGCAAAAAGAATAACTTGCGTTAAAACTTTATTATTTGCCTGCTATTAAAACAAAATACAAATGATTTGACTTCATTTATACACAATACAAATCAATTACTTTCATTAATCCTTAATTATTAATACATATGAGTTGCAGGTCATTTAAACACTCTAGCGTATTAATTGGGCAGATATACATTAACTATCACATGCTTATGATAGTTACGTTTAATGGTTGGACAATTGGCAGAGCCATACAATGTTTCACTTACAGTTTTCAGGAGAATTAATTCCAATGATAACTACTTAAAAATAAACATGTGTGCACTGCTCAGATGTTGTGGCTTTGATGTGTTAAAACAAAACTATTCTGGGTTTAAACGATGTCACCAAAAATAAAACAGTATTCCTGTTTTATGTATGGTTTATTTCAATATACAATAAACATGCGGTCTATGAGTATACAAGTTCAAAACATAATAACATATATAAAAGTATGAACAAGTGATCAGTATTGAATTTCATAAGTTGTTAATTAACGTTTCAATACATGAAAAAAGTCTAGGACAATTAGAATACAGCATTTACAATCTATTAAACAATGTTATAATGATAACATAATAAACAACAAAGACGAAAAGTTTCAAGATAGCGAGAAGTCAAGTTTAAGTAATACATTATACACAATAAATCATAATTATTATAATATTTATACAGGTTTCTTTGACTAAATGCTTTATGTAGCAGATATAGCTAAGTTTATGTTGGTACTTATAATATCAGTTTGCATTAATTGAATAAACTTTATCATGTTTGGTCTTTTCCAGTAATATTTATTTATAAACAATTTCTAATATCATCATATAAGGAACATTCTTATAAAAAAATATATTCATCCTTAAGCACATTGCAATGTATATAATTTATGCAAAGCCACACATTAACTACCTTAAACTAACCATACAATGTTCAAAACAAATCCACTTTCGTTTTTATTAAAATCTTTAATGTTAATACTGTTTGGCACAAAGCGACCTATTATAAAAAACATTACTTAGAAAGAAAAATGCGACGTTACGTATTAAACAGAATGAATGAGATAATTTGTTCCGTTTATAGTCTCGTGTGTACATTATAAGAATCGTGTATAATCGATGGCTGTGTGGGAGTGTATGTGTGCGTGCATGCATACGTGTTTAATGTTATATTATATTATAGTGATATATTTTGTAACGGGAACTATTTTCAAAAACTGCGAATTTTTGGTAACACTTTTTAAAAGACAGGTGGCAGATATCGTTATGTATTGAATAAGTGTACGCTCATTACATTAAATACAATGAACAGTATTGAATATTGTATGTGTTGACTTTTTTAAATAACACACCATTAAAACATATTGGCAAACGTAGTTACAGCGCTTCAAAGTTTCATATAAATGTTAATTACATTTAACATATGAGAAAAAAACAACACATTTTTTAACCGACAATAAACCCTGTTGGTCAATTAGGTAACTAAGCGACGTCTTAAATTAATGGTTCAGTAAACATATATGGTACTTTCAATTGACCGTGTCATACATTAATGCAATCTTCCCTTTGATTCGTTATAAGAACTTTACCACGTACTTAAAGGGTTAATTAACCGCAACGAGTATTATGACCATAATTGAAGTATGATAGTTAAGCACGGAAATTCTCATGCTAAAATGCCTTATATTAAGTATTCTTCACTGATGATGAAGTATGCCTGCTTACAAAGATAAACAATTTGCTGGAAAGCACAATATGGCATTTTGGCATGATACATGAACATAAATAAATGTTTACAACTTAAACAAAATCATTATTATTATTTTCACGAATATTCCAGGCTTTGTTAATTATCCATTGACAATAGTCATGATACGTAATATCAAACCGTTCAATGCAACTTCTTTGTATATTCTCATCTTAAGTGTCAGTGACTTTATTGTTTGTGTTATACGTTTTACTTATAGATATCTCGAATCAATAGCATACAATTGGACTTCACAATCGTGTTGAACTTTTCAATATATTGCCAGCTCCGCAATGGTGTTCTCGAATTACATTTTGCTTTGCTGGACTTTTGAACGATTCTGTGCCGTGTGGTACCCAATGAAGTTAGTTGGTTTGCTTTGTCCCGTGTAAAGAAAACACTTATAGCAGTTTTTGTATTGGCATTTGCAATTCCCGCGCCCTATACCATAGGCTTTTATGCGGAAAAAAAACAAGTTATGTTTATGTGTGCTTTGTAAATGTGTTCATTTCAACCGGTTAAGTTCACTTTGAAATTGTGTAATACTGGTACATATTCTTGTTGCGAATATATCTATTATTATTAAAATAAATCAAACAACAGCAAACAATCGAAAAACGATGACGAGTAACTCAGCAATTATTGATAAAATGAAAGACGAACAGCGCATGCTTACTATCACGCTTATATATGTAGCTTCTGTATATATATTACTCCATGTACCGTTTGTACTGGCAGTTCTGTGGTATGCAATGTATCCAGACCCTTAAACATTTTGATTAACAGCAGAGCCGATTTTTTTCGGTTTCATCTCTATATTGTGTTTGGCAATCACTGAATTTCGAAACTGGATTAATTTGTGTGTGTATATTCTGACAAGTAAATGGTTTCGAACTGATTTCACAAAAATGATACATGTCAAAGCAAACGTCAGAGCACTGCATCATAAGCAAAACATTTGACTGTACCCAAAGCACAACTTAAGCTACCATTACAATCTGAAGAGTAGCTAGACCATTGGTATGTAAAGTATCCTACCAATTTCAAGTTTGTACATATATCACGTACAGCGTCTCCAATTATTTAAAAATACCAAAATAATCGAGTGTTCTTTAAACATGGTATTACACGCAAGCACAAAAAAACGTATTCTTTATGACACATGGAGGTATGTGTTGTTATTCAACGACTTCATGTGAAGATAATTACTACAAGTTCAAAATGACTTTTAAATCCTTGCTTTAAATTATTCAATATATTGCCAGACAACGTTTCATATTGCTGTCAAACATGAACAGTGAACGTGCGTTGAAGTTTGTTTTATCTAGTGTACCCGCATTAAAATGACTTTAGGTATTTTGATTAACGACAAGCATATACATGAATTTAAATCCAAGTACAACAATGATTTTTTTTTTCTAAATATCGTTAATATGACTATCATCAGCTTTTAAAATACCTATAATTTTAAAGATATATGCTTGTCTTCTATTTTGTATTTTAATTTTCTTATGTAAAACACTCGCCATTATTAATGTATCCGAAATAACTTTCTTGCGTAGGGTTTTAAATGCATGCTCACTTGCTTATTTATGACCCCGCGTTGTAAACAGTGTTAATGTTTTTTTTTCGCTGATATAATTTAAGATATATATTTGAAGTCAGTTTCAACGTTCCATTGATGAAATCAAGTTTTTATTGATGAACATGTAAGTACATTTAAAAACATTTGATTTTACCATAAGCATACTGTTGTTGTTTTTTTTTACTTTTAGTAGCCATCACTTTTCGTACTTTGACGGGTTGATGTTGTGATGTGAATCAGTTGTTCAGTACTTTGACGGGTTGATGTTGTGATGTGAATCAGTTGTTCAGTACTTTGACGGGTTGATATTGTGATGTGAATCAGTTGTTCAGTACTTTGACGGGTTGATGTTGTGATGTGAATCAGTTGTTAAGTACTTTGACGGGTTGATGTTGTGATGTGAATCAGTTGTTCCGTTATTTCTGAACATTCGGTTTCATTATTTTTAAATTTTCACTTACGAAACCGATTTTGTATTATTTAAATTTCTCTACATTGTATTTATTTTTGTTTCTGGATATGATCTACGTCTTTAAATTTAGAATGAGCAATACATCAATATAAATAATATGGCTATTTATTTGTTTCATTTTCTAACGATATTACTTGCATTTGATCAATACTTTAATTCCCAAATCGCTTGATCCACTTAACCTTATCCGACAACTGCCAATATGTGAACTTATTTTGAAATTGCGTTCTCTCCAGCACATAGCTATCTTGTTGTTACTAAAATATTCATTTGTATTCGAATATGCATTGCATTTCATCAAGCTCAAATTCAATATAAATGATAATCGGTCACATGCTTTGCACGGCTATTTGCTATTACTTCATTTCTTCCAAACGCTGCGATACTGTGTTTATTACTTGTGTCTTTTCGATGGTCTGTTATTCTTAAATTAACGCTTATTCATGTTCATGTCTTGTTTTTTGTGTGTTGTACATTCAATGAATTGTATAATATTTACGATATGTTCTTGACGTTCCTCCATCGGAGTCTCTTGTCCCGTTGTATTGAGATAATTTTCTACATTCGAGAATTATGTTGTCTAACTTCAACGAATAGCTAGCGTTCAAATAATATTATCAAATGTTTGGTCAGCACTCAATTTTCGAAAATCCCTAGGCCAATACATTACATACACACAGATAACCTTCTATAAGACATTTTCACAATAACTGTCAATCGGCAGTGAACATAGTGTTATAACATGTTTACATTGGCAACATATACAACTGTATATTTGTATTACATTAATGCTATAATTAGTTTTTCTCCTAACAATTATACTTCTATGAATTTTGTATGGCGCGAGTAGGTATCTTTTAATTAATGTATTGTTGTGTAATAAATATATTTGAAATCTATTGTGTTTGCGTATTGATAAAAACAACAAACAAAACGCCAATGCTCATTTTAAAGTTCGATATCCTAATAAAAAGACGCTTGAGTGGGCGCCTGCTGTCTGTCGTTCGTTATCCTATGTCCGTCATGCCTCATCCGTCTTCAACATCTACCTTATGAACATATAAGAGGCTCCATTAATCACCCAACCTTACTTGTCTAGTTGTATCGATTTCAAGAAAGAGGTTGCCACTACACACAACCTGAACGATTAATATACCCATCGAAACGACAAAAGAATGTACTTGTCGCTATTGCGTGCACGCGTGTTGAAGAACACGACAACACGCTAGAACGACAAATAAAACGCGCTTAGACGACAAGTGTATACCCGCCAGAACGACAAAACGACACTTATAAACTTCCTTATTCTTGTCGCATTTGTCGCGTGTTGGCGTCCCTGATAAGTCTTTATTGCGTGTTAAGAGAGCGCAACAACGACACCAATAAAGAAACGAAACTGTTAAAGTGTCGTATCGGCGCGCTCGTTTGTCGTTCTTGTGTGTCAGCGTATTGGCGCCTTTCAAACCGGACAACACGAAAGAACGACACAAGTACTAATTGTCGTGTCTGCACGTTTAAATGTTGTTCTGAAAGCTGCCAGCATGCGGAAACTCCTAAACGAAAAGCATCTTCATTCGTTCGGTGGGTTTATGTGTCGTGCTGGTGTGTTCCCGTGCTTGCGACCTTCCAATCCGCAAACACGCCTGAACGATATACCCGAATCAGCTACTATACTTTTTTTAAACAATTTTACATAACTTAAATATCTTTTTTGCTTTGGTTTGGAATTCCTTTGCCACGTTTCCACTCTAACAAGGATCCCTGTTTAAAAATACCTGAAGTTCAAAACACGTAATAGGTAATATGATCACATTCGGGATAGGTTATTGATTAGGATTGTCTTACAAAAAGACCTGCGGAATTGCATTCATATCATTTTATAAATACATTCTAAGGCGACTTCTGTAACGCGCTTTTTAGGTATCTATATACAGATTCATTATTAATTATTATTGAGCTATGGTGTCAATCAAGGAGGTCGTTACTGTTTCTGTGCTTTTGAGCTTCTGTGTTGCATATGGACAGGAGAAACGTAAGTAGGATTATTTAAATGTTATATGTTTTAAGTAAAATTTCAGCAATTGGTGAATTATATACGTTTTTTTTTTCGCGTGTGAATGGAAACGTATCTTTAAAATTTGTTTTATTCTAAAATTTACCATAATTTATATTTTTGATTTCAAACATGTATTTCTAAGTTAATTTTTAAGTTAATATTGGAAGATTAATGATATTATAATTTTAAAATAAATTTATGTTTTAGAATCCAACATTGTATTTCTATGTTAATTTTTAAGTTAATATTGGAAGTTTAATGATATTATAAATTTATAATGATTTAATTCCAAATTAAATCTATTGTTACCACCTGTTGATATTTACCAGTAAATTAAACTAAGATATTTCATGTTACATTTTAGCTCATGGGTCTTGTTCCATAAATTTGTATATTGTAATTAATGTTATCTTCAGGCTGCAATATGTATCAATGAGCACTTTAACACATACTTTCAAACAAATCGTTCACTTATTGTCCAAATTAATTTCGAATATTTACAAAAATACTTAGCCAAATTAGCGTCTCAATCTAGACAGCAACCACTTAGTGACTGTTACGCTTAGGCTAACGGTCAAAGTCACATTGTGGCCTATCTATATNTCGGCTACGGATTTCAACGGAATATTCGTGAGGACCATGTTAAATCTATTGTATCATACCTTCATTGTTACAAACAGAGAACACGTATCGATAATTGGCAGTATTGTTTTGTTTTAATCGCGATAATTTAACTTGGCATGTGTGGGGAGTGGGATTATTAGCGGTTATTGACATGTCTATTTAACCCGCAATAAAAAATTAACAGATTGAGACTTTGAGACTTTGGTCTGCTTATTTGATGTTTTGTTCACCAATTTACAAGACTGATTGCTCGCCAAAAAAGGGACCCTTTAGATAGAATTAAAACATTTTAGAGATAATGTGAATCGTGTTTAAATAAGCCCGATTTCATGTTTTTACCTACTTCTTTGTTATAAAACATGAATCAAATGCTTTGTTATAAATGCTAAATAATTTAATAAAGCCTCTAACTGTCGCGTTTGCATATAGTTCAGTGCTGGTTTTGTTTAATAAAGAAATTGTATATAATTATATGTTGGAAACTATTTAGCTATGGAGTATGGCAGTAAGACCGAGTTTCAGCCGCAAATTAGCCCTGAAAAACAATGTGGGTAGTTTTGTTCTACGGGCTGATATGATGTGTCCTACATATTTCAGATGTGTCATGTCCAGCGTGCACGCATGTGTATTACAAATTATCAAACCTTTCGTCGTACTGGAAAATCTTCCTGGATCGGATCCTGTCCGACAAGAACTATGTCAACAAGGCATGCGCACACAACAAGGTCAAACCGGATGTGTGTCCAAGACCTCTTATCCCATTGTTTCTAGAGAACACGTGTCAACATACTACTGTAACGTTAGTTGCCAAGGGGCTAAAGAATAAATCTGCGCGTAAGACATACTTTATTTCATTGTATTAGGCCTTCCTCACGGGATTTGCCATGTCATATTTCCGTATACGTGGCGACCAAAATTGGTAAACATAAATATATATTTTGGAAGGCTTACTTACTTGAATGGTTTCACAAGGAACTAAAAAAAAACAACATCAATTGATAAAAAAAAGTTACTTATGTATAAACTGTTATATTTTGAACTATCTAATTTGAATTTTAATGTCTTGTGTTGTTGTACCGGGAATTTCAATGTGTCCTGTATTTACAAGATAGTTCTCAAAAGTTCACTTTATACATCAAAGCAATCGGCCTTTAAGAATTATTGCCGTTCAGCATTGATCAGCTTCTCCAGTTAAGGAAAAACTCTGTACGCGAAGCACATTTTCCATCAGGTTTGTCACAAGTGAGAAACTGTCTACATAAACACGAACAAATTTGCCTATAGTTTTGCTTGCCTTGATTTCCATCACCTGACAAAAGTTTCAATGTAATATTATGTTAATGTTGTTACTGTCCAGTCAGTTTCCTCTGTAGAATCAGTTATTGCGCGTATTCCAAAATAGGGACCTCACAACGCCCTTATGTTAACGTCAATCCATTATACCAACGTGCACTTTTATCTTATTTGTCTTATTTTAATTCAGAAGGAAAAATGAAGCTGACGAGGATAGTCCGTAAGTGTACCATGGTAACTGCGGGGCAGAAGTCCGGATGTACATACCTGACGACATTTTCTGAAAAAGCTATGGCAAACTTGAAAAGACTGGAGGCGTATTGGACGAACGTGACCTTCACTTATCAAATCTGCCAAGGACTGGCATAAATGCGACCTTGGTCAAATATGCAACAGATCGCAAACATATTACATTTGTGAAGTCTACAACGGATTGGAATACATATTACAGATGTTCATTATTGACATCTTAAACAAAGTGACGCCAATATATAGCTTACCAAATCTTAAACAGATATGAATAGATAAACTTTTCATGTAACAAGATTTTCTCAGCATGTTTGATGACTTTGAAAAATTCACGTTTGGCTTGTACTTTAGGAATACTTTTAATGTATGCATATTCATGTCATCGGAAAATATTTAAAGATGCGTCATTCGATGAAACTAAACTATTTTGTGATTTTATTTGTACATGAACATCAATTTTACATATGATCTGACATGATTCCATATGCGTGTAATATACAAGTAAAAACATACTCATTTCGTTCAGTTACATTACAATTGATGATCTGTATGTCAGTGGTTCAAATACGGTTATAACAAATTGGGCAATCTGCCAATGCATATGTTAATAAATGCGCGACTTAAACTTCGAAGATGTTTGACAAGACGAGATTTTTTAATTGCAAGAACAAGTAAAAACCTTAAAATGTAAATATTACGCATCTGTTTAATAATAAATTGGTCGTTTTATGATAATGTAAATCAAATGATTGTACATAACGGACTATGCTTCTTTACATAAAAGAGAACAGTACTAAATCTTAAATCTAAGTCAGCATGATTTAATAAGCCCCATATTTCACATCTACAAATAAAACAAAAGAAAACAAACGCAAGCACATGTATACAATTCATGAATGTAAGACCGTTTCATGTACATATTTGTTAACTTGTTCAATGTTGTTTTTGTCCATTCAAAATTGTGTAATGAGATTGAATCTTCAAAATTTTATAATTATGACTGACCCTGTAACGACGTTGATTTAGAAGATGAATATCATTTTTATGTATATACCGTTGTTACAATGATTTAAGAAAAATAAATATCAGCCGTATAGCTTATATTAACCTATATGTATATAAAATCCACAAGTTATTAGTCTCACGTAATAGATTAGTAATCTCTTATTTATGTAAATACATAAAAGAAGCTTTTGTTATAAAAAATACCATCCTTAATAATACCGTTTAATAGATTTTATCAACCCCTAGAAAGAACTAACGCGCTCTGACCATAGATTGTGTTTATTTGTATTTGTATTTTAATTGACTTTTTATGTTATATAACGCTTTGTTGTTATTCGTAGTCACGTGACATAAAATAATGAGTATATTTGTGTATTAAGACGATGTACTTTTGTAAAAGTCTAAATAAACTGTCTGTCTGCCTTGATTTCTGTCTGTATTACGAGATTATTATCGGACTTAAGTATTCTAACACGTTTGTTTCGTTGTTTAGGGTTGAGGAAAACAAAAGTATGGTGTGTTTTTTCTAAGCAAATGGACCCACAAAAAAGTATTTTTGTTTCTACTCACGCAAATCGTGTTCATATCATGCGAATCATATGACACAAGCAGATATACGTCCTGTGGTCATGACGAACCGAACGTAATAACAAAATTCGTTTGTGTTGCATGTGGCTGATTTGGCGATGCACCGGATACGTAGGAATTGTTGTAATTGTCGATACAGAATGGTGTGTAGTTGTATGGTATAAGTTATTAGTTAAATATATGTTAATATTAGCAGATATTAGCGTCCTTGACCTGAATGATGCAATCAAGTGTTTTCGTCAGCAGTGAAGTTAAATGAGTTCACTTCCAACAGACTACCTTTCGAGCTTGGTCTTTAGCGACGCGGTTACAGTGTCTGACTACCACGCGATAGACACTGGTTTAATCCCCCGTTGGGGCAAAGCATTTTTCACATTGGCAGACAAGCTTGTGAAGTTTGGCGATTTGTTTTTTATTCAGTAAAACTAATTTAAAGAAACTTTGCATTGGATTGAAAACTTACGGTTTTTATTTATTTACGTACATCGATTCGAAACATTCAATTCGTGTATTAATCAAAATTTCAGAACAGATGAACGAGGAGTGAAAGGCAAAAAAGAAGTCCCTATCTACATGTACTAGCTGTTGCATAAAGCAAGCTGTTGTATAAACAAAACAAGTGATGTGTTTGTGAAACACTATGTCCCCTTTTAAGTGATTTTGACCCATATATTTGACGTTTGACCTTGAAGGATGACCTTGACCTTGACCTTTCACCACTCAAAATGTGCAGCCCCATTAGATACACATGCATGCCAAATCTTCAATATTGCAAAAGTTATGGCAAAATGTTAAAGTTTGTGCAAACCAACAAACAAATCAACAAACCAACATACAGGGAAAAAACAATATGTCCCCCAGTATAGACTGGGGGACATACAAATAATTCAACAGCTCGGAACGCCTTCTATAAAATTATTTAGCAGTAGGATAAATAAATTATTTAAAAAGATGATATTTCCAAAGAATTGGGTGGTGGCAGCATTATAGAAAATTAAGTTAAGGCGGAGATACAATTAAATGAACTTCATTCGGACCTAACTTAATACTAAACGACCGTTGCTTACTTGTCTTACTGAAAAATTTCGTTAATAATGATTGCCAGCGATCTCCTTCTTATCATGTCAATTAAATGCTGGTAGACATTTATCAGCGGTAATCAAGACAATAGAGTTATTGCTTATATATTTTCGGAAACCACGTGAAACCAGATAGTGTGTCAAGCCTGGGCAGAAGCCTCGACGGTATCGATTACTTTACCCTTTTCTTGATCGAAAATTAGGTCAATGTCAAGGTCAAAATGATGTCATGTGATGTGAGTGTGCTGAGTGTTCGATGGAAGTATCAAACCTTTTCAGTACAAAGTATTGATGTTAATTGAACAGTTTTTGTTAACCTTAAATTTTGGCCTTCTGATTCAGGTGATATGGATGAGTTGCGAGTGTTCGTAGATAACATGAATGTATGTATCAAAGCTTTGTTGCAAGCAGTATTAATTTTGGATGAACTGCGTCATTTTGGGTAAGACAAAAATTTGAACCTTCTTAATTAATTTAAGTGTTCAAAGACATCAAGTATAAATGAATTAAATTATTGTATACTACAAAGTACCCGGGGTACGGAAAATATACTTAAAAGTACACCGGAGTATGTATGGGTACTTTTTTGTATATTGTCCATACCCGGGGTATATTTTAGTATACTTTAGAGTACCCGGTGTACTTTTTAGTAGCACCTGCACCGACAACGACCAATTGAGCTTAAGTTGAGAACACAAAATTAAGATATCGTTGTTATTACACATGCTGAAGACATGCTTTGTCTTAGCAGAGGTCTACGATATCGTTTTTTTTTCTTTCGCAATGATCAGACGTGTCATCGTTTAAGAAATCAGAGGTCATGAATCTTGAATATTTGCCAGTATGTGAACAAGACATTGGATCGTTATTTAATTATACGTGACCTAATTGATTTGTCATGTTTAATTCAGGGATCCTAGTTTAAAATACCAACAGTTCATTTAACTATGAACACGTTTTAAAGGGACTGTCAACCACGAATGACGAAAAAAGAAAAGTTCTAAAAAACCGTATTTT
>VMBQ01003060.1:3058-19210 GCA_007657795.1 Dreissena rostriformis
TAGCAATTCAAGAATGGCGGTAATATTGTATATATCATATTTTGAACGTGGTTTTTGGAGAATTACATACACAGGGTAATGACATTTACCGAATTCATCTCTTTCCCACATTGTGGATAATGCATACAGGTGGATATATACAGCAATAATGTCACCCGAAGTGATGACACTTAATACAGTTTCACCAGGGTTCAGTGTCTGCTTCATCCCTACCAACCAGCTACTACAGCCATTTCTGCCTCACCTTTCTTCTGTACACTTAAAATGTACAAACATATTTAAAGGCATCTTAATGCAGGCTTAATACTGGCTGTCATATTGTATTTGAAATAAAGTTGTACTTGAATACAGGCTGCATGGGGTTCAATTACTGAATGCAGCCCAATCAAGATATATTTTCATACAAAATGTACAAGTTTTGTTAGTTTTAATAATTTCACTTTACAACTATTTTATCATATTAAATATTCGAATACGACACATGGAATTCCTTACATAAATGTACATAGAAACCACCCGTATAAAGGAATATCCGTTAAAAGTATGTTACTTGGTGGTGTTTACTAATATGGTAAAATAGTTTTAAAGAGAAATCATTAAAACTAACAAATCTTGTTCATTTTAATGAAATATAGTCCGATCAGGCTAAATATTCAGTAATTGAACCCCAGTCTGTTAAATTCTCAACATCAATAACTTGATTACTATTAAAGTTTGCAAAAAGAAATATTGCATATTAAGCACTTGCATGTACCTGCTGCATCTTCAAATGTAGAATGCTCATCATGTACACAAAATGAAAACAAAATGAAAATCACATATTTATTGTTAGAGACTCAAATGACTGTGCATTGTCTTGTCCAGTGTTGTATGAACTTAATTATGATATTTTATCTGCAACTGTTATCAGAGCATAGGAGTTCTGTTTCCTAAGCTTCCAGAGCAGAATGCTATTAATTAGCCAGGTGGCATACCGTGGACCGTGGTGTCAGTTTTATTACTTGTTCATGATAGCTGCTGATAAGCCTCTCTCATATGCATATTCAAGTTTGAGCAAACCTAATACCCATCCAGGGACGAGTGTAAATGTGAGACATCTGCAATATCACTTACTCCCGACTAATGCTGTAGCTTTATTTACCATGTAGTTTAGAAGCATCGAATTGACATTCACGACCACACGAATTACAAAACAATGGTAATAGCGTTCTTCTGTACATAGATTTAATTGTGCGTTTAAGAAAATTAATTATTATAGCTTCGAACTCCTAAAGCCCCGCTCCTTAATGTAACCGAATTCGTTTATACAATGAGTGCATGTAAGTGAAATAATTTTAGCCTCACTCTGGAAAAACGGGGCTTGGTGCATGTGCACAGTCCGCACAGGCTAATCAGGGACTACACTTGTTCTAATCAAAAGCATTCAGTGGTGTTAACATGCAAAGTTATCACTCAAATTGAAAATAATATATTAATCACAAAATTATTTCCGCTTTGTTACACATATACTTGTGAATAAAAAGTTTTTTTTTGTCAGGCCCTGATGTAGTGAACAAAGAGAAATTGCATTCGTCCTCTTGACGTTTAACTAACTCTTCTAGACATGTTCATGTTTCGTTTAACAATACCGGAATAGTAATGACGTTGACCTATTATCAACGTCACGATTAAACAACACACATTAGTTTTCGGGTCGGCTAGCTCAGTCTGTAGCTCAAACGATAGTTAATCAAGACAAAACATTACACCTAACGTGTGAACATTAATGTGTGATTTAGTTGCCGATTTAGCTAAGAACTTAATATGTATTATCATTTTCTCAAAATGATCGTTTTACCTTTGTAATATTGGAAGAGGAGAAATGATTTCATGTTATTTAAAACAAAAACTCTATGCTGAAATCATACATTTTATCAACTAGGTACAAAGAAAATCACTGAGATAAAAATTATACAAAATATGCTCAATAACACGAGCGTAACGAACCGCCGATAAAATACCCAGAACTACGCGGAGCTTGTTAAATTCTCATTACCAACACCATGAACGCGTGTCTGCTATGTTGCTTTGTATGTGCTCAAATAGTTTCTTCTAATGGAAGCATGGATTGTGCGTGAGATTTCTTACTTAGAATTTTCAGTTCGCTATACATTATGGGCTGAGTTTACATACACTCTCGTTTATGTTTACGGCTCATTCTTACATAGGGTCAGGCTAATACCCTTGTCCTTCTCATACTGATGTCTCGTCGTTAAAATGTCAACCTTTCACTATAGTTTTAAATGCATTATGTACACTGATCACTTTATAGCGGGTATCTTTTGTCAATCTTAGATATTTGTAAGACTACTGCTATAACCGACGCATAATGTTGGACATTTTATATAATGTCAAAACTTACATATTTATGAAATCACTGTTAAACCGAAACACAGTTATTTAAGTATCTCATGCCCGATACACAACTTATCGTGGGTATCTATCCTATGTATCAAATTACACATCAAACACGTTTCATATCAAATTTAGAGGAAAAACTCCCATCAAAACATAAACGATAAAATCCTCACCACCTTAAGAGCTGTAGTTCCAGATGCCACCTGAGAGGGAGCGCACGGCAACATAAACATATCGAGTTCACGTCAGAAGGTGCAAGAGAGTACACGTTGAAAGCAACAATGGTATTTGAGAGGAAATCTAATGCTTATTTCTAGAGCGCTTGAATGATTGGATCAGCTGGTATCGCGAGTTGCTAATGGAATTTATAATGTATCTGAACATGTTTTTTTGCGAAAGCTTAATTCCAAGGGGAGAAGTGTTAGATGTTTATAAATAAATCAACCTACTGGAAAAACGGGATTGACTTTCGTGTTGTTCTGGATTATACTTGTTAAAAAGGAGTTGAAATCCGCATTGTGATTATTGCTTTTTGCAATGTTCGTTTTGTGTTAAATAACTTGATTAAAAAGTGTTGATATATTCTTCTTTTTAAACAATAGTGGCTAAGCTTAATGAAGACATTACCACAAATTATTGTCAGTAACGTGTATATTAGTTTTGGGTTACAACTGACTCGGAATTAGAGTAACTCATAGGAAACTGTTATAAGAAGTTAAACTTGTAATACGTGCATTCAGCGTGCACAATTTCGCGCATCTATTGAGTTGAGCGTTCAAAGTTAAAATGATAACGCATTTGTTTTACGAGGGTAAACTACTTGCTTAGTTGGAGTCTAGTCGTCTTTAAAGATGATGGTCTTTAAATTTATAATTTCAATGATGGGGTTACTCTGTCCTGTGAATACGGCAAACCGAGGTATGTGGTTGCATGGTACTTGTTAATATATCATACCCTATTTCATTCGTGTGATAATGTCATTCGATGTTAATCACGCGGCTTGCATTTTTGTGTAATTATATTATAATTTGTGCAAACGATCACATGAACTTACCATAAACAATAAGTTAGCATGCACGGGTGTCCGTCGCACCATATTGTCATATTAAACCCCATTTATGCCAAGTGGACTCTCCCATCCTTCTAAATTGGATCAATTTATTTCCAAAATTAGGGATGTCTAGTATATTTATTTTTATATTCAGAATATTTCTTACAGAAATTCCTTTAAGCAAACAGCGCAGACCCTGATGAGACGCCGCATAATGCGGCGTCTCATCTGGGTCTACGCTGTTTGCCAAGGCCTTTCTTCTAGACGCTAGGCATAAATGGGATAACATTATTAAATCATACATTTTGCTTACTTATAACTGTATTGCTTCTTGGAATGGTTGAAGCAATTTAAAGCATAATACTTTTATGAAATTATTAATATATCTTCCAAAACATTAATATAAAATATTTTTTTCATATTAAAACACTACGCATAAGCTCATTTACCAAACGCAAACAATGTTTGAAACCGCCGTAGGACCATGGATGTATTATAACGATTTAAAAACGTTTACGAACGTGTTCTTTCTGGCTCTAAGAAATCCAGAGATTGTCTTGACTCATCTATATATCATGCACATGCCAGTCTGGATAATAAAGTATGAAGGTTAGGTACACAACATTCATATCTGTTGACATTGTATACTTAGCATCTTTATGTCGGTACATCTGTCAGAATAAGTTAATTAACACGCGAATTTGGAAGTGAATTACGCATAGTTTGTTAAAGCCTGTGCATGCAAAACAGTGTGTAGATCATGAATTAATTAATTCCTGCCACCTCTCAACTCTTAACATGTTTATCTTCAAATGATCAATACATTATTTTCAGTGATTATAAAATTACGTGAGTAACATACCAAGCATCTACTGGAACCAACAACGATTATTTTTATTTTATGTTTTGTGTGTACAGTTTGTTTACATTTAACCCATTTATGCCTAGTGGACTCTCCCATCCTTCTAAATTTGATCAATTTATTTCCCAAATTAGGGATGTCTAGTATATTTATTTCAATATTGAGAATATTTCTTACAGAAAAAAATTATTTAAGCAAACAGCGCAGACCCTGATGAGACGCCGCATCATGCGGCGTCTCATCTGGGTCTACGCTGTTTACCAAGGCCTTTTTTCTAGACGCTAGGCATAAATGGGTTAAAAAGGGTATTATTGGAATCGCGAGGGAATAACAACGTAATGGCGTAATGTTTAAACAATTTGGAGTCCGGCATTGTTGCCTATTCGTTAAATTACCTATACTACATAGGGAACCAGTACAATTTAGTTACTTTAAAACATGGAATATGCTCAATAATTATATAGTCCTAAGCGTGATTTGTGTGTTTGAAACCAGTTGTGAATAAACTTACGAGTGCATCATAATTTAATTAAATCCTCCATTGAATTTAAACTTAAATATTTTGTGAATATTCTTTCTTACTCTTATGGAAAACATTTTCATTTACATCGTACAAAACACATAAAAACGCACATGATTTGGACCCTTATAGGGATGTTGATTGTTTTTAGTCACTTACTTTGGTATAAGAGCGTTGTTCTGTCAAGAAGCAGAGTCTACACGCAACGGTTCGTGTTGCAAAATAATAGTCATGGTCTCAATTCATATATTCTGCAATGAAGCGTACTCCTGATTTCGCAAATGCTGCTTGTTCGATAAAATGTCATCATAGTAATCTTTTACTACATCAAAATCTCGCTTAAATACCTACTGATGCATCGTGTACACGCCCATGTGATGTTTATATTGATTAAATAGTTTAAGATACGATACGATACGATACACACAAAAAACAGCTACAAAATATTTTGCAAATCAATAAACACATGTTCGCAACATTTGAAATGTATTTAATCGTATTGTTCGTATCTAATACAAGTGCTACTGAATTGCTGCACGTGCACGGAACAGCATCAGTTGCTTAGATAAGGCAGGCCAACAAGAGGTTGGCAGATTGATACACATATCTTTTTAATGCCTTTGATGTCTTTGATGTCAGTATTTACATCGCGTCTGTTGAATCCTGCAGTTACTATAATTCGGAAGTTATCTTTGCGGATACTGTTTATTGTCACGTTCATTTCATTACTCATTTCCACAAATAAAAACATGTTATTTTTAGAATGCTTTAAAATACACATCAAGAGGTTCGCACGGTAAAAGACTGTTTAATAGATACAACATAATAATTAAAATAACGGTTGACCGTCATCCAATTCATAAATTGTTTACAAACCCGTGACGATTTAAATATTTTATTTTATTGGACGTCAAATGGTATACCAACGAAAAGGGCACATTCATTTTATCTTTGTGCACCAATTGGTAAACGGGTGTATGGATTTGCACTTTCAACATTGAAACACTCGTTCTTCTATTGAATATTATGTCGCCGAAGATATATGTTGTTTTGGAAAAGTAAATTTTGTTTAAATGTGGGATTGCCTTTTGAGTTGTAAATAAGTAGTATACAAACTATTTTTTATTTTTTTGAAATACTGAAGCTGTAGTTGTAAAATATTTTGCATTATAAATATGATTTATCAATTGAACGTTTGTTTATAAAACAAGCATAAGTAGCGAGTTCAGTACAGCTATTATGTCATCGATCTCTGTATGTGTTGCATAATTTAAGTATTTCCCAATTTGTTTCAACCTCATGAAAGAGTTTACATTATTTTGATGAATTGAATTCCATGGTAACTTTTGCATAAAACATCTCCAACCAAGAGACTAATCGCACAATTTGACCCATTTATGCCTAGTGGACTCTCCCATCCTTCCAAATTGGATCAATTTATTTCCAAAATTAGGGATGTCTAGTATATTTCTTTCTATATTTAGAATATTTCTTACAGAAATTCCTTTAAGCAAACAGCGCAGACCCTGATGAGACGCCGCATCATGCGGCGTCTCATCTGGATCTACGCTGTTTTCAAATGCCTTTTGTCTAGACGCTAGGCATTAATGGGTTAATGTCGTCTGTATAACATGCAAACGAGCACTTTACAACAGTGTTTGCTTACCACATGTCATTAATCATCCTGTGTTTGATTTGTGAAAACCATCCCCGATGGGTCTCTTGCATTAGCTTCGCCATAAGACGCTAGTTTTATGTTTTACTATTGCAGGAACTGAGACAAATCGTATCGTTAATGTATTTTACATGTTGAAAAACTGTTCTTCTCGGTTCCGGAAATAAAGCTCGACCGATAATAAGCAACACATTAACACATGGCAAGTACAAATTCAATATTTCAACGNATTGGCAAACGCGTGTATGCATTTGCACTTTCAACATTGAAACACTCGTTCTTCTATTGAATATTATGTCGCCGACGATATATGTTGTTTTAGAAAAGTAAATTTTGTTAAAATGTGGGATTGCCTTTTGCGTTGTAAATAAGTAGTATACAAACTATTTGTTTATTTTTTTGAAATACTGAAGCTGTAGTTGTAAAATATTTTGCTTTATAAATATGATTTATCAATTGAACGTTTGTTTATAAAACAAGCATAAGTAACGAGTTCAGTAAACAGCTATTATGTCATCGATCTCTGTATGTGTTGCATAATTTAAGTATTTCCCAATTTGTTTCAACCTCATGAAAGAGTTTACATTATTTTGATGAATTGAATTCCATGGTTACTTTTGCATAAAACATCTCCAACCAAGAGACTAATCGCACAATTTAACCCATTTATGCCTAGTGGACTCTCCCATCCTTCTAAATTGGATCAATTTATTTCCAAAATTAGGGATGTCTAGTATATTTATTTCTATATTTAGAATATTTCTTACAGAAATTCCTTTAAGAAAACAGCGCAGACCCTGATGAGACGCCGCATCATGCGGCGTCTCATCTGGGTCTACGCTGTTTGCAAAGGCCTTTTGTCTAGACGCTAGGCATTAATGGGTTAATGTCGCCTGTAAAACATGCAAACGAGCACTTTACAACAGTGTTAACTTACCACATGCCATTAATCATCCTGTGTTTGATTTGTGAAAACCATCCCCGATGGGTCTCTTGCATTAGCTTCGCCATAAGACGCTAGTTTTGTGTTTTACTATTGCAGGAACTGAGACAAATCGTACCGTTAATGTATTTTACATGTTGAAAAACTGTTCTACTCGGTTCCGGAGATAAAGCTCGACCGATAATAAGCAACACATTAACACATGTCAGGTACAAATTCAAATTTTTTTCCGATATCGGACGTATCTGCGCAGATTTCGTGCAATATTTAGAATAAATATACTCTCATTGCATTAAAGACCGTCTAAAAGGAATTGTGTGCATATGTATTTAAACGGAAAATACATAATATTATTGTGAATGTTTTATTTCCATATTTCCGGATGAATGTATAAAGTAACTTTCATTTTTTATTACATTATATGTTTCATGTTTATATCTATATTCAGTATATTGTGATGATTCATAAATATAGAAATGCAGTTCAAAATAAGAGGATACAAAACAAAAAAAAACAAAAAATCTGGACGTTTCGCAGAATAACACACATGCTGCAATAATAGATAACAATAACATGCCAACACGGGTTGCCAGGGTGTTAAAGAAGTATCTCTGTAAGGGCTTTGATGTCTGCTTGGAATGCATCTGTATGATTTATATATTTTACAGTTGGGTGTTTCAGAGTTTAACTTTTATATATTCTGAATCTTAACTATCATCGCTTTACTTAAGTCCAAACAATCAGGCGTAATCAATTGATTAAAATCTTTTCTTTGTGGACCTACACAACATAACAACAGTGAACGCGTATTTCCTGTAGAAAAAAAAACAATATGTACAACTTCCGATTTGTCTGGTCAAACTTCAAAATATTAATAGCAACATGAATATAATTATTTTATTAATCTGTAATGTACAAGAAAACAGCACATACATCCTGCAATTAGCAGCATTATACAAGGTCATCATTGTACATATTACAAATTCCAATATGGCGGACTTAAAAAATAAAATTTGAACTATGCTTTGGTTTATTTATTAATACGGTTTAAAAGATAAACGTTAATTTAATGTTTAGTGTTTTTTTCCCAGCATTTTTGTAACTTTATGTTAATACTTCATGTTCAAACATTGTTAGGTAAATAATAAATAGTAAACACGAAGTTTCATCCTGTATATTTTCTTCCATTAAATCATGTCGAAAAGATGCTAAAGAAAACTAGCACTTACTGATATGAGGACGATATACTGACCTGATATTTATAGAACTAAGCCTTTTTATGTTTCGTTTTTATTAACTATAAACGGTTTAAGTACAACAGCACATCATTGCAATCGTCGGCATCAGTATAGAACGAGAGGTGGTTAATCCGTGTTCATTTTTATGGTAATTAGTTTTCCTAGACGCGTCATTATATGCAGTTGGGAAAATGAGATATTAAGATGTTAAGGTAATGTCTGGTAATTAGTGTCAATGTGATGTATCCGGTCTGCACGGTTAACAGAGCTACGGTATTAGATGAGAGTAAGTGATACTACTGATGTCTTGTGAAAAGAAACCAGCCTTTAATGGAGAAACTAATAAGACAGACGAATCGGTTTAGTTTTCTTAAACCAAATACATGTTGATTAATTAAATGTGTAAAGCAAAAACTGTTCTTGAGTCCTGGTAGGCATGTTAATATAAGGGCGTAATACTTTATTGCGATACAATATTTTGCTCGGTGATAATAAAACCAAGGTTAGTTTGAATAGAAAAACGAAAAAGGCAGTAATATATATTTATTCGGGTTTCAACAACTTTTGTAATGACTTATATGAAGCTTCATGTGCAACTTCTTTGAATGGATATTATGCACACCCAATAACTACTTCATGTTGTTACTTATGTCTGTCGAAAAAAGACGTTGACTTCTTTCCATTTCCATATTGCCTTTGCATAATATTTGATGAACTATTGACTGTAGTTGCCATCATGTCCGTATTTCACATGTATATTATGCATCTTATCAGTTTTGTACAAAATTTGAGTCACGCGGTGTAATGTTCACAAAATAAAAAGTCTACTTCTATATAATAAGTATTAGGACCATTACTATCACAAAAATGATAGTTCACTAGTTCACACGAGGAGTTTGCTCTGCCAAAGTACAATTACATCAAATGGCCCATTTCCGCACATGTGCTAATAAACGTCCAATTAACTATAATTTTACGAGTTTATAAACATTGACTGGCGTCTATTCACAAACTTATCAAGATAAGTTATCGAAATTCATTGTGTTTTACTTAATAAATTTATGTATATAAAATAAAATCTTTGTCGTTTAAAGCGGGATCAATGGTGTATTTATGTTTGAATGTACGCGTACAAGTGTGTACACTGTTTAATATTATAATTTAAGTTTCTGTACTTGTTTTATAGTATCATTTTGATTATGAGTATGATCAATACTATTTTATGCTTTTATGTAATATGTTTCGTTTTTGTTGTTTTTTTTGGGGGAGAGGGGCTGGAATTTTATTTAAAAAATGAATAACAGCTGTTGTGTTTCTTCGGCGTATTAATTGTCTGGAAATAATGCCTTTTCCTTAAATATACTTAAATGTCACTCAAAATTCGTGTCTAAAACAACAAATAAGAATGTGCTGTCTAGGAAATTAAGGAAATATTAAGCACTTATGTCACACTTTAAATGTTTTGCAAGTTGATTCTGTAACACATATAAATAAGCGTTATTTAGTGTAGATATAATGCGTATTTAAACTAATGAACTTAGATGAGACTTAAAGCAATTAGTTTCACTCAATATTTCCGCCCCTCAAAAAAAATCATACGAAAACTCATGATTTGATAATACAATCTTACTCTGAAACAAAAAATATATCCTATATCAAATGCATTATCACTTGCAGATCATCGCATTTATGGACAGTCATAAGAACGCTTTTCTCGTAATTTTTTTTTATCAGAGAAAACTAAAATCCCATCAAAACAAGCCCGATAAACCCCTTCTAGTCTTTCATAAAGAGCGCTAGCGCCGGACGCCGAATTAGTGTGCGCGTATGGCAACATGAGTAATATCGAATTAAAGTGAAGATTCAAGATTGTGGTGGAATATAGGATGAAAGTAACAATGGTGTTTGAGGGAAAATTCAATATCTATTTCAAGCGAACCTTAAGGATAGAAGGAGATGGTATCGCAGCTTGCAAATTGATAAAATAAGTAATATGAACATGTTTCTGTGAAAGCTTTAATGGTTGACTAATAGCACAACGTGCAAATTAAATTATATTTTTTTCAAAATAACCGTGCGAACCTGAGTGTAAGAAACAAAGTGTTGGAAGTAACAGTGGGAAATTAGCGTGAGTTATGAGTAGATAACCTACCGGAGAGGTCAAATAACATTATTTTCCCTACCACTGTGTGTTAACCTTAATGACGACAAGAGCATGAGTTATGGTCCTTAACGTGTATGTACCGTGTATGAGGCTGTGTTTCAAGTATCGATGAGAGTTGATAAAATTATAGTATACTAGTGCATTCGCTCATATTGAAATACACGTTATTTGTGAGCACTGTAGTTATGCTAAATTGTTATTATTCAAACGAATAAGCTGACGTTCTATTGTGTTTAGCTACTTGCGTTTTTGGAATAAACGTTTGTCTAACAAGATGTTATTCATTCGGCTTACAGTAACAATGTTGGGATTGTGCAGTCTTGTGGATACGGCATATCGAGGTATTGTGTAGCATGCTGTATGGTTATCTTGGTCTGTGTTAAAAAAGCGTCGTAAAATATACTTTATCAGTATCCTTATATCTGGAAAGTGCAACTGTATTAAAATATTACCGTACACAATTTATTAAACTACTACTTGCTAGACAACAGAACACACATATTTCTTCTCTTGGTAAGCAAGAAAATTTATACTGATTTAACACTTAGCGGAAATACATATGAACATAAACACTGGGACGAGATCCTAGCACAAGTGCTAGTTAATTGCTGCATGTGCATATAATAACACCTCTGCTATAGACAAGGTATATTAACAGAACAAGAGGAGCTTGTCAGATTGTTATTTAAACAATTGTTATTTAGGCCGATTATAGACGTACGGCCTAGCTATACAGTATGTTATCGTCTATAATAGATTTCATCCTATAGTTTTCATTCACTACAATTTACTCGTATTATAAAATCAGCTTTACGTATTTCTATTTTCATTCAACTCATTACGCAAGTTATGACGTATATCGTGTGACGTAATTTATGGGATAAAACGCATAAAACGAATAACGGCCAGCTTTTTTATTAACGACATGTATTGTAGTGTCCTCTTTGTGATTTTGTTGATGTCTAGAATATCAGTGCCTCTATTATAGTTCTACATTATAGTACCGGTATTTTGTTAGTTACGTAGTATTATAATTGTTTAATGTAATTCACCTTCAATTACTGTGGAATAAATGCATTTATTGCATATCAAACAACTAAAAACAAAAGTTCATAGTGCTTATTATGCCTTAAAATAATTTAAACTTCAATAAAAATACGTAACTACAACAACAATACAGTTAAAAACCAATATAATACAATTACACGCTACTCCATTATCCGCCTTTAAAATTGTTTCCAAACCCACTGTAATGTAATTGGACGTTAATTGGCATTGGAACGGAAGTATGCCATGCATTGTGCTAAGTGCGTCCACTGAGATAACCTACTCCAAAAGTACACTTGAGTACTTTCGTCGTGTGTGTCTGTTATCGTTCCTTTTATATCGGCGCAAAATCAGGACACATCGGACATAATTATCGCATTTACAATAATGCATCAACACATTTTAATTGAAAACTGACGAAAACAATTGTGGGAAGTCTATATTTCGTCAAATACTATGCATAAGTTATTTGAATAAACACGGGAAAACAGTTTTGATCCAAAAAATACATAAGCACAAATTCATTTAAATAGTTTTGGGGCGGTATATTATCCGTCAACTCTATGTGTGCCATTAATTGAGTTAATCAAAAGGTTGTTCGAACATTTAGAGCGACATAGTATTGCCTTAATGTTCTATACCCTATTTAACAGAGTTCTCTCCCATATTTTACAGAATTATCTCCCCTATGCAGCAGATTTATCTCCACTATTTTACACAAGTTCGTTCATATAATAAATCCAAGCATAAATCGTCTTATCTCTATAATTTGTACCGTCAAATTAGCATGCAAACCACTACAACAATATTTACTTTCCGCATTCCATTAATCATCCTGTGTTTGATCGAGGAAAACTAATCTCAGTGGATCGGTTTCATTAGCATCGCCATAATTTATCTTGTATTCCTAAATGTTTGACATCGGCAATATCACTTAATCCCGACTTATGCTGTTGCTTTATTCAACTTGTAGTTTGGACGCATCGCATTGACATACACGACCACACTAATTTCAAGAAAACGGTAATATCGTTCTTCCCTAAGTAGATTTAAATGGCGCGTCTAGGAAGATTTATGACTATAGCAATGAACTCCTAAAGCACCGTTCCTCACTGTAACCGAGTTAGTTTATACAACGAAGGCATGAAAGTGAAATAATTTGAGCCTCGGTCTGGAAAAACGGGGCTTGATGCATGTGCGTAAAGCGTCGTACTACATTAACCTATCCAGTCCGCAAATGCTAATCAGGGACGACACTTTCCGCCTAAACTGGACTTTCGGTAACAAAACAATTCCTTTAAACGGAAAATACCATACAAGCAAACAGTGTCGTCCCTGTCTGTGCTGACTGCACTGAATAATCTGAAATTACATATTACGGACATGCATAAAACCCAGTGTCTCGTTTGTTCGCTCTTAAGCATTCGTTGTTGTTTACATTATAAGTTATCACTCACTTTGTTTCACATCTACTTTTTTAACAAAAAGTTGTTTTTTCAGGCCCCTGATGTAGTGAGCAAAAAGAAATTGCATTCGTCCGTTTGACGTTTTACTAACTATTTGAGACATTTTTAGTGTTTCGTTTAACAATACCGAAGTCCTAATGACGCTGACCTATTATCAACGTCACTATTGAACAACACAAATTAGTTTCCATGTCGTCTAGCTGTGGCTTCAGTGAATTTTATCTGTGTCATATTTATGGCAGCAAATAAAGGTTGTTCATTGACACAGATAATCTTACTATTCTGTGTTACTATGATCCGCTTTTGAAGTCGATCATATTTCATAAGATTATAAATCAAAACCACATATAAACCATCAACAATACTCACGTGTGAACCTTAATGTGTGATTTGCTTTCCGATTTAGCAAAGAAAAAACTATTTGTTATCATTTTCTCAAAACAATTGTAAAACCTTAGAATAGAACAAAGGTTTAAATGTTTTGGAAAAAAAACTCAATGTTGGACATCAAACGTTTTATCAACTCTGTGAAAAAAAAATCACTGAGATAAAGTAATACGAAAGATTCTCGATAACACGAACGTGACGAACCACCAATAAAATGCCCTGAACTACGCGGAGCTTGTTAAAGTCTCATTTCCAACACTATGAACGAATGCCTGTTTTGTTGCTATTTAAGTTCTCAAATAGTTTCTCCTAATCGATGCGAGACTTCTGTGCTGGGTGTACATACAATTTACAACTTCGCCTATGTTGACAGTTCATGCTTACAGAGGGTCAGACCTTAATCTGACATTATCGTGGGCTATAATGTCAAAACTTACATATTTTTAAACTACTATTATAATTGAAACACATCTATTAAAGTATTTAAAGCTATTCTTATGTAAGGATTTTATTAGTATTAGTATTGTTTCGCTCTTAAATTGTTTATGAATGATTTGGGGCCAAGGGTGAGGTTTACAGCTGCATAAAATCGGATTAAACCCACAGTGCTGTGCACTGGATGTTCAAGCGCTGACCACAGTTTTATTAATTGCCATCGCAGTTGTTGTGTACTGTAGTGTAGTGTCACATGGTTTGGCAATAACTCACGCTGGTGCATCCTGTTTTTATACTTGTTTATATTACTGTATATTTTGTTGTAGTTTTGCAGTATGAATCCATAGTTGTTAGATATGTTATAAAATTACATAACAAAATTTATTGAAAAACTAAGTTCATATTTATCGTTATAGTCAATATGCATGTTGGACTCCCGTTAAGGGTGGTCTACTTTACCTTTCATGGTGGTCTACAATGTGTTTGTTGGCGTGTATTTCAGCTAAGTCATGACATTTATTTATCAAAATGTTCCATCTGCATCTAAATTGAAACATTCGTGCGTAAAAAATACATTTACAGCTTTTTTTCTCTTCGCTTTGCTTCTTATCAAGTATGCAACAACCGCATTACATAACATAAGTAGTCGTAGAATATATATAAAACAGCTACAATATTAACAATAGAAAATATATATTTGCAAATCAATTTATTAATTTCCGAAATATTTAAGTCATATTGTGGTTCATAAAAACAGGTGCTTTTCAATTGTTGCACATGCAAGGAATAGCATCACTTGCTTACATAATGCAGCCAGGAGGTTGCCAGAATGTAATACATATCTCTTAGATGCCTTTGATGTCCTTGATGTCTGTATTTGCAGTGCGTCTATTGGATCCTGCAGTTACTATAATTCGGAAGTAGCCTTTGTGGATACTGTTTGTTGTCATTATCGCTTCATTACTCCTTTACAAAAAACATGTTATTTTTGGAAAGCTTTAAAAAACACAAATTTGGAGAGGTTCGCACTGTTGACAACCGTTTAGTAGATAAAATAAATTTAAAAAAACGCGATGAACGTCATCAAATTCCTTTATTGTTTACAAACCCGTAACAACAGAAAACTGGCCATTAATTGGATGTCAATTGGTATGAAAGTGCATTCATTGACAATCGCGTGTATACGTGTGAACTTTCAATATTGGGACAGTTGTTCTCCAATTGAGTATTATATAAATATATATGGTCAATTTTCCTCAAATTTGGGATGGTATTTTTGCGTTGTAAATGAGTATTACACCTATAATACCTATCATACCGTTTTTGAAATAATGTAGGTGTAGTTGTAAGATACCTAGTAGTATCTCAGTACTCAAAAGTTTGCATTTAGAAAGATGATTTATCAATTGAATATGTGTTTATAAAACAAACATTAGTAACAAGCTTAGTAAACAGTTATTCATTATCAATCTTTGTATTTGTTGCATAATTTAAGTATATTCCACTTTGTTGAAACCACATGAAAAAGTTAACATTTGATGAACTCAATTCCTTGGTTACTTTTTTTTAAATAAATCTCCAACCAAGAGACCAATCGCTCAATTTCTTGTCGTCTTCATAACATGCAAACGAGCATTTTACAACAGTGTTTACTTTCCACATGTTATTTATCATTCTGTGTTTGATTTATGAAAAATATCCCCAAAGGGTCGTTTACATTAGCTTCGTCATGAGACGCTGGTTGTTATAAGACTGTTGCAGTCGTTTCTGTAAAAAATAATTAATTTCATCTTAATTTCTATCACTTTTCTACTTTATTACTCCCTGTATTAAAGTATTGCCGTTATGAGCTTCATCAACACAATAACGTGAAATCTTTGCCAAGGAAATGTAACAAGGAAAGTGAACACGATTGGTCGAACATTATATTTTCTTATTGTTCTACATAGTGTCATAATTTTGTTGTT
>VMBQ01003060.1:26153-63151 GCA_007657795.1 Dreissena rostriformis
ACGAACGAATACGCTTACGTTCTATTGTGTTTATCTACATGCGTTTTTGGGATAAACGTTTGTCTCACAAGATGTTATTCATTCAGCTTACAATAACCATGCTTGGAATGTGCAGTCCTGTGGATACGGCATATCGAGGTATGTTGTTGCATGTTGTATGCTAATCTTGGGCTGTGTTCAAAAAGCATCGTACACTACACTTTATTACAGTTCTAGTATCTAGAAATTGCAACTGTATTTAAATATCGCAATACACAATTTAAATGACATCTTTATTTTCTGCTCTTGGTAAGCAAGACAATGTATAATAATTTAACACTTACCTGAAATGTATATGCAATAAACACTGGGACAATGTCCTAGCCTATGTGCTAGTTAATTGATGTATGTGCATATGATAACGCCACTGCTATAAACAAGGTATATTGACAGAACAAGAGGAGCATGCCAGATTGTTTATTTAAAACATTGTTGTTCGGGCCGATTATAGACGTACGGCCTAGCTATACAGTATGTAATCGTTAATGATACATTTCATCCGTTTTTGTTACTTCACTAAAATTTACTCGTATTACAAAACAAGCTTTCCGTATTTTTATTCAAGTCATTCCGCAATTTATGACGTATATCGTGTGATGTTATGTATGGGATAAAACGCATAACACGAATACCGTCCCGCTATTCATAATAACGATATGTATTGTAGTGTGCTCTTGGTGATTTTGTTGATGCCTAGTGATAATAGCAGTGCCTCCATAATAGTTCTATATTAAACTTTGTTGTATGTAACGCAGTATTAAAATTGTTTAATGTAATTCACCTTCAATCACTGAGAAATAAATGCATTTCATGTATATTAAACAACAAAATACAAACTTTCGTGATGCTTATATTGCTTAAAATAATTTAAATTTCAATAAAAATACGTAACTTAAACAACAAAACAGTACAAAAACAATATAATGCAAATAAACGCTTATCCATAATCAGCCTTAAAAATTGTTGCTTAACCCGCTGTAATGTAATTGGACGTTAATTGGCCTTGGAACGGAAGTGAGTCATGCATTGTGTCTAAGTGCATCCTCTGACATAACCTGCTCCAAAATTATGCTTTAGTACTTTCGTCTTTTGTGATTGTTATCGTTCTTTTTTTATCGACGCAAAACAGGACACATATATTGCGTTAACAATAATGCATAAACACATTTGAAATAACAAATGACGCCAACAATGGGGGGAAGTCTATATTTGGTCGATCAGTATGCAATCGCAATATGAATAAACAAGGGAAAACTGTTTTGTTCTAGAAATGACATAAGCAAAAAAACATCTTAATAGTTTTTGCGCGGTATAATATCCGTCAACTGTATGTGTAGCAATAAATGAGATATTCCAAAAGTTGTTCGAACTCTTATAGCGACATTGCAGTGTCTTAATTAACAATGACGTTCTTCTTATTCTTCTTCTCATTAATTGCAGGGCTCCTCAGGAGCATCGACGCAATTTGACTATTCAATGAGTCTTGGACCTGGGTAGAACCAGTACTTGCTGTCTTTTTTTGGGGGGGGGGATTTAAAGAACGCTTCCACAGTAGGGATTGAACCCGTGACCTCCCGATCGCTAGGCGGACACCATATCCATTACACCACGGCGATCTTACGTTCATGTTATAAATCCACGAATCTCTCATCGTATCGCTATAGTTTATTCCGCAATAATTGCATGCAAACCACCACTTAACAACAGTATTTACTTTCCGCATTCCATCAATCATCATGTGTTTGATTGAAGCAAACTAATCTCAGTGGGTCAGACTCATTAGCATCGCCATAATATTCTAGTTTTCCTAAATGTAAGAAATCGGCAATATCACTTACTGCCGACTAATGCTGTAGCTTAATTCAGCATGTAGTTCGGACGCATTAAATCGATTTTCACGACCTCACTAATTACAAGAAATTGGTTAAAGCGTTCTTCCCTAAGTGAATTTTAATGGCGCGTCTAGGAAGGCTAATTACTATAGCAATTTACTCCTAAAGCACCGCTCCTTACTGTAATCTAGTAAGTGTTGACAACTAGTTCAAGAAAGTGAAATAAGTTGAGCCTCGCTCTGGAAAAAAACGGGGCTTGATGCACACATGAATGCGCAAAACGTCGTCCAAGACACTTTCCGCCTAAACTGGATTTTCGCTTCCTTAAAACGGAAAATACCGTACAGGCAAAAAGTGTCGTCACTGATTAGCCTGTGCTGACTGCTCTGGCTAATCTGAAATTACACATTACTGGCGTACATTAAACACAGCTTTTTCTCTTTTTGTTTGTTCTTACTTAAAGCATTCATTGTTGTTTACATTAAAAGTGATCACTCAAATTTGAAATAGGCTATTAATAACAAAACTGTTTCCGCCTTGTTACACATCTTCCTGTTAATGAAAAGTTATTGTGTCCGGCCACCGATGTAGTAAACAAAGAAATTGCATTCGCCTGCTTGACGTTTTACTAACTAATTTAGACACGTTTATGTTTCGTTTATCAATACCAGAGTGCTACTGACGTTTACCTATTATCAACGTCACGATTAAACAACACACATTAGCTTTCGGCTAGGCTGGCTCAGTCGGCTAGCAAAGTCGGCAAAATGCTGGACCTCAAATTAAACGATCGCGGTTCGACCCCCGGCCGGTCGGATAACTTGTGTGGGGATTGGTAATGAAATTCTTTCTACGGCCATTCCACCCATACTCTGATTTACGTAGGGGAGTTGTTAGTTACTGGCACAAGTATGTACAATTAGTACTGGTAAACCAGCTACCCCAGGAAATGTGTTAGTTAACTGACTGCCCTGATGTGTCTGAAATACTTTAAAAAAAAGGCGAAAAGCTAAGCAAACAAAACAAGTTGTGGCTTCAGTACATTTTATCTGTGTCACCTGTATGACTATGTTTGAGCAGCATATACAGGTTGTCCATTGACACAGATCATCTTACTATACTGTGTACTATAACCCGCTTTTGACGTCGATCTTATTTCATAAGATAATTAATAAAGAAAGAACCAGATATTACACCTAACGTGTGAACAATACTGTGTGATTTGGTTACCGATTAAGCAACGACATACTATTTCTTATTATTTTCTCAAAACAAATTTATAAACTTGGTAATATTGGAAGAGGAGAACTGTTTTAATGTTTTGGAAACAAAAACTCAATGCTGAACATCATACGTTTTATCAACTATGTACAGAAAAAAATCACTGAGATAAAAATAATAATATATAAAGATTCCCCATAACACGAGCGTGACGAACCGCCGATAAAATGCCCAGAACTACGCGTAGCTTGTTAAAGTCTCATTACCAACACCATAAACGCGTGTCTGCTATGCTGCTTTTTATGTGCTTATATAGTGTTTCCTAATGGAAGCATGGATTGTTCAATCATGAGATGTCTTACTTAACATATTCAGTTCGCTATTAAAGTATGTGCTGAGTTTACATACAATTACAACTACGTCTATGTTGACAGCTCATGCGTATATAGGACTAGCCAGATACCCTTGTCCTTCTGTTATTGATGTCTCGTCGTTTACATATCAACCTTTCACTATAATTTTTAACGCATTATAGATCTACAAATGTATTGGTAAAACTACTGCTATAACTGACATATAATTTGTGAGTATTTAATACCCAAAGCACACATTATCGTGGGCATCTTATCTAATGTAAAAACTGACATATTTGGGAAAATTCTGTTATAACTGAAACGCATTTAAGTATTTAATGCCCTAGACACAAATCATTGTGGATATCTACCTATGTCATCGCCTCAGAAAAAAATACTCTTTTTGAAATCCAATACAAGTTCGATACCAATGAGAAGTAAAGTGGTAATTAAATAATCGTCACACAGTATATTACGAGTATATTAATGTTTGAAATAGATTGTTATGTGATGATATTAATATGTATGTGCTAGTTAATGGTTTATGATTAATTGCCATTGAAGTTGTTTTGTGTTGAAGCGTTGTGTCACATTGTTTGGCCATATTTCATTCAAGCTGGTGCAGTCCCTGTTCACTTTTGTTAATATTACTGTATAGTTAGTTGTACTTGTGCAGTATGAATCTATTGTTATATTTTAATCTTAAATTTCATAACACAATTATTTAAAATTAAGTTTATAATTATCGTTATAGCCAATATTCAAGTGGGACTCGATTGAAATCCGTTTAGGGTGGTCTAGTTTACCGTTCAGGGTGGTCTCCTAGGTGTTTGTTTGCGAACATCTGAGATAAGCCATGACATTTATTTATCAAAATGTTCCATCTGCATTTAAACATTCGTGCGGAATACAGTTCAGCTTTTTTTGTTATCTCTTCGCTATGCTTCGAATCAAGTATGCATGTTAATCAACAAACGTATTAAATAACACATTAAAAGTTAGTCGTAAGCATATACCATTTTACATTAACAACACGTGCTTTATAGACTTATAAATGTTTAGAAATATTTTGTTCCTTTCGAATTGTGTTAAACAATGTCTGTTGTGTTTTGTGGCATACATACATGTAAGATAAGTATTATGCATCATTAAAGTTTCGTCACCTTATTGCGAATGCATATTTGTATCTACATGTACATTAGCTTTTCAGAAATGTATATGCTGCTGCATAATCCTTTTGTTCAAATCACATGTACCCACGTTTAAATTAATGCATCGGTTTCGTGCAGTTACGAAGATATCTTAACTATCTTCCAATTAGAAATCAGACATTCTTTCCTTCTTATGTATCGTGAGAATGCAATTATTCGGAACACATAATAAAGTTATCTTGTACGATAGTTTACGTCAGTCAAGCATTTCTAAGCTCAGATGCCAGTCACTTGGTTCAGACTCCCACGGGCAACATAGAATTGAAATTAAATGGAAATCGTCGGTCAAATTTCGTGTTATTGAACTTCTGTGTACGCTCTGGGAGTTACGTAATACCGCTCTGTGCAACTACTTTAAATAAAAGTTCAATATCGTATAGACTGTAACAGTACTTCATATGTTTACGCTTGCGTCTTGTTTGTAACGGAGGCTGAGAAGGAAGTCATAAAGCTTTGCTAATACATTTAACACAATTAGCTAGCTTAATGCCACGACTGAGTCATAATTATGATAAACATGACGCCCGTGTTCCAATGATGGGTTACCTATAGTTTATACATCTACCGTTTAATGATCCGTACTGGTTAACATTTTGTGTCACCAGTCATAAGAGAGGTCAAAATAATGGGGATTCATATAAATATAGGAATAATGCAAGTGTTGACTTATGAAATCAAATGTATCGCTGAATAATTTGTATATCACAGAATGGTAAGTGTTTCCTAAAATAAATACTAACCGCACAGGTTTATTAGGTACGACACTTCCCGCCCGGACTGGATTTTCGTTTAGAAGAGACTAAAGTGTTGTCAAGAGCGCGGCTCATATGTTGAAAACAACGGAGGTATAATAAATATCGTTATCAAAACTGACAAATAATTAATAATAGACCGCAAGTAAACCGCAAGGATTTGGTTTAACATATGTTTACTAACTCCTAAACTTACGCCATTAAGAAACATGTATATTGTAACCATAAAGGCATAACTAATTATGATGTGTTATATCTTACGACTGTGATGTTGTCGCATTTATTATTAATTATATTTCGCGAAATGCGATAAATTGACCAGACCTCATGATGCATGACGGTGTTGATAAACTTTGATAAATTGGCTTTATTAATTGTTCACCGTTTATGTTTAAATTCCAAGCTCTCTCTTAATTAATGTTAGAGCACTTGTCAATTCTGCATCTCTTTGAAAAATGACAGACACCAGATTCATTAGAAATACTCATGTTTTATGTGTTTAGGAAGAGTTGAATTTGGACCTGCAATAAGTAAACAATAGTTGTATTTTGGCTTATAATAAGGATAGAACTAAAATAATGTGTTAAAGTAAAAACTGTTTAATTTGGAATATATTTTAAAACTTGTGGTAAAATAAAAATAAAATACTGTAAGAAAAAGTCAAAATAAAGAACAAGAACAATATTCAAATGTTGTGTTTTAAGTTTATCCAATGTTGCGAGTAAATGAAAAACAGTCCGAACAGTTATTCTCTTAGAACAATTCGAAACCTCGCTACATTTCATTTAGAAATGCATTCAAACACTTTTTCGTCACGATTTAGAATATATTTATTTTGGATGTCGGTAAATTACATTTGTTTCAAATACTGTAATATTAATTGTTATTTTCACGCGTGTCACGAGAATTAATACCCGAACATTTGCTTGCGGATTCGTTTCATAAAACTATACAGAGCTTGTTAAACACGTATCAAACCTATGACTTGCGGTTGGTTAGTGTATCTGTTTCTGTTTTCGAGAGATTTATAGAAGTGGTTTCCGCGATACGTCGAACAGATGGCGTTGTTGTACACATGTTGACTTTCCGGGCCTTGAAGGCTTGCCCGTTAACAGAAACTTTCTTATTAACATACGCCTACCTGACATAGGTGGCATACTAAAATAATTATGTTGTTCTTCTATGACGGGTCGAAAAATTGTATCCAAGTTTGGAAATAAGGACATAAGTTTTCTTTCAACAGTTAAATTAATAATTCAAATCAGGCACACTGTTTGTTTTTTTCTTTATATAGTATTAATGCATTTGTTGCAAGGATGTTAATTTTGCTCTTTAAGTTCAATTGTCACTCGTATTTTAAAACGCATATAAATAAAGTTGTTTTATGCAAATGAAAAACAAAAACCTAAAGCAATACTGTTGCATCGAAATTCTTTTCTTTTCAAATATCACACAGCTTTGAATCTTGGAAATTATAAAAAAAAAATAATGACACGCAAACGCAAAGACATCTACATTATACGATGTGTTCCTAGATATCTCAAAATTAGTCTTAATTGTTACTTTAAATACATTTTCATTAATTTCTGTCCATGTTATTCCGTGGAATAAATCGCATAAGATGTCTGGTACACTCCTTGAATCTTTTTTGCAGAAGGCATAGTAATTGAACAAAATTAGTTCTCCTGGACAAGGTTCTAAATACATTAAGCTTTTCTTGAGAAGAACATGTGAAAAAGTAATACAAATGAGCGAACTGTCACTTGTCATTCGCAAAGTAATTTGATTTATGGGTTCAAAGACATTAATGTACTGGCATAGCCTCTATTAGCAAATGTAAATGTGTCAACCTAGTTTATTGTTCATTCTTCAATGTTTCAGACGTCATAAGGAGTAAGTGACTTAATCGATATCTAAGGCGTTAATTTCACTTGTATGTGTGCATGCCTCTATTAACTCTTTCAGTGCTGGAACCGAATTTTGAAGGCCTTTGCAAACAGTTTGGATCCAGATGAGACGCCACAGAACGTGGCGTCTCATCAGTATCCAAACTGTTTGCTATTCTGATAGTATTCTTTGGAAAAAAAATCAAAGAAAATGCTAATTTTAGAAATTTAGCAGACAACATTTTAGAAGACGACAAATTGCCCAGCATGCAAAGGGTTAATTGAGTCCTGGTTGCAAGACATGCCTCTCAACTCTCCAGTGAATTGCATGAGTCATTTCTGTGTTGTGTCAAGCATGCTTTGTTGACAACACTGTCACTCAGCATGCCTTCTGATTGATGAATTGTATCGGTAATTCTGTAAATGAACTACAAAACATCAAGTTTAAAATGATTATCAAATATTACCAGATCCATGCTGGGTGAACTGTGTTGTTGACAGTGATGTTAGAAAGTGTGGTTGGTGATTGATGAATACTCGACCGATCGAGTGTTAGTTTATTATACATGCCTTCAAGTAGTGTAATAAAATCTACGCCGATGATCTTGATGAGGTATGAACTTAACCAAATATAATATGATTTTCAAATTCGAGTATACGGTAAAGACAATACGCCCGTAAGAAAATGCGTTAACCATGTTAATTCAATTGTTTTAGATAGACGAAAAATGTGCACGTATTCAAAAATTCTAAATGCACATAGTCTGATAAGTTGATTTTCTGTAATTGCAATTCATGTACGGGTTAATTTTTCATACATGTATGAGCACTAGCATACTTATTGTGTTAATATTCTAAATGTAATGTTAACGTAAACAGTTTTGCAAAATGAAAATGTTCTATAATAAACATAAACTGCATATGTTGGTAGATCTCATTGAGTGAGTGTGCAGTGCACAAGAGTTATAGCCCTTCGTTTATTTTTTTATATTTAATTTTTGCCCAGACCATATCTAGAAAACTATATAATGTATCAATCTAAACTAATTTGTAGGTAGGTATATCTCATCGAGAGTTGGTGCATTGCACAAGCACAATAACTCTTGCTCCCTATTTTTTTAAAGTTATTGACCTTTATTAATATGTAATTATTAAATTTTATCCGGAGCATATCTCGAAAAGCAAAACAAAACAGGTATGATCTTGAAACTTATTTGGTAGTTAAATGTCATTGATGGGGTGTGCAGTACACACTAATCATAACTCTTGCCTCCGTATTTTAAGAGTTATTGTCAATTGTTAATGTATTTCTTTTGAAGTTTTGTGTTTCACATATCTTGCAAACTATACAAGGTAACAACTTCACATCTCATAAAAATATAGATTTTTTATGATGGGAAGTGTATTCAACGAGATCACTAACTTCTGATTTCATAATTTAAAGGTAATTGCACTTGTGAATATGCATGCTGCCATTGTTTCCATGGAATATTTCGGGCTTGCATTGTTGGGAATTAAAACTTAAAAATGAACTGCCTTTGCCCTCTTACAAAGCGACATGCGATGGAATTTCGGTGCCGACATTTACCGTTCTTGTTCTTCTATTCCGCTATTTCTGTAACTAATGATTCATGGTTTGCGTATTTTGTGATGATACAAGGATGTTTCAGAATTTTATAGTTGGATCATGCATTTTTTCGCTCAGTTTTGCATGTGGATTAATCAAAGTAAATATAAAAACAGGTGCGTTTAATGAGTATATCAGACCTATCGATATCTCGGGATCTAAAATTATACTCTGGTTTTCCCATGATGGTGGTTCTTTGTCTCTTGATCGTTCTCTGGATGTTAACGTTTCGAATACGATCAGCTTATGTAGATGTTCTTTTTTCTGATTAAAAAAGAAGTTTTCACAACAACTTCAATTGCATCAACTATCGACGAATTTGCTTTCATACATTTTATACTTTGTGTAATGCATGAAAAGCCTTAATATATTAGTAGGAGTATTAGTCTTTTTATATTAAACCGACTACGGAAATGATTATCGTATATAGTGTATGCGATTTACGCGATAATATAAGGCACAAGGTTTAGAAGGTGAATTAGTTTTGGTACTTAGGGATCACGATAAATTAACAGCATGTAAATACCGGTGACCAAGTCACGGATTGTAGAATCCTAAATCATGCCAAACAATTTCCCCTTGCAATATCAATACATTTAGCTTCGACTTGATGTGCATCATATCTCATCTTGTGTAAATGTAATAGTGATTTTCCTTGAAATTTTGATAAAAATATGAAATACACTGGTTTTTCTTTTCCGTGACAACCAAGATATTTGATGCTTTGTCTGATTTAGTTTTTGCACCCTAGTGTATCGTAATGTGTTCTACAATTTACAAAAGCATTTGGGGTGAGCATTACAGTTACTAAATAGATCATAACAGGTACCGCAATTCATCAAACTATAGTGCTTTTTTAACAAAATGTCTGAAATTGGTTTTAAGGCCTCAATTTAAGGAATTAAGCGCTCAAATTTCTGATTTTTAGTTTGCAGATGTTCCACTTTCAAAATAAGATTTAAGCAGAAAAAAAGTCATTTTTTGACCAGTTGAACTCTCGTTCCCAGCCACATATAATATTGCTTTCGGTTGCAAAAATCTGACCGTTTATTATATCTGCTATTCAGGTCGTACCACGGTGGCTGACACGCATGAAGCCTTGCTGACCTCGTTGCTAGGCAGCTACGAAAAGCGGGTTGTGCCCCAAGTGAATGACACGCATCCGGTTGACCTTTCCCTCGGCATCAGGCTGCTCGGACTTATAGATTTGGTAGGCATTACGCTCAACCCATTTATGCCTGGTGGACTCTCCCATCCTTCTTAATTGGATCAATTTATTTCCAAAATTAGGGATGTCTAGTATATTTATTTCTATATTTAGAATATTTCTTACAGAAATTCCTTTAAGCAAACAGCGCAGACCCTGATGAGACGCCGCATCATGCGGCGTCTCATCTGGGTCTACGCTGTTTGCCAAGGCCTTTTTTCTAGACGCTAGGCATAAATGGGTTAATGAGTTACATCAAAACTTTAAACAGATGTCTATGAAGTTGTTTTTGCTATGCTTGAGTCTTTGAATGCCTTCAACATATAAAAATGTTTAACAAACAATGTAGACTACTCAAAGAAAGTGGCTCACCATCATTGCAATATTTTCGCTTTGTCTTATAATTTATATCGTATTAAACTCTCAAGTTATAACTTACATTTAAGTGTGTCTCTGCTGCTGATGTTACTTAAGTATTCTATCAATTTGATATGTTTTCTCATTGAGTTACAACTCATTTATATACCTCATTTCAATGCAACGATAATCGCTGATGATGTTGACATTGTTGACGTTTTACTTTACATGCAATTGTACATATCATTTGTGTCGCGTTCTGAGAAAACTGGACAAAATGCATGTGCGTGAAGTGTCATCCCAGATTAGCCTGTGCAGTCCGCACAGGCTAATCCGGGACGACACTTTCCGCCTTAACTGGATTTTCGCTAAAAAGACACATATAAGCGGAAATTGTCGTCCCTGATTAGCCTGTGCGGACTGCACAGGCTAATCTGGGATGACAATTTACGCACAAACATTATGTCCAGTTTTCTCAGAACGCAACACATTTGACACGCAACACAAATGATAAGGCGACAGATAGAAATTGCTGTTTTTTTATATTAACAACTCACCAAATAATGTAATTTAATTAAATTGAACGTACATAAACTTCATTTCTTGAATTATTTTTATTTAATTTTACAAACATTCAACGTGCTTCGTCCAAAGTATCATTTTATTGATTAAACGTATAGAATAGAAATTGTTAAATTGCTTTAATAAGTTTGAGCATGAAAAATATAATTATTTGAGGTGTACGTGTAGGTGTTCATACCGAAATAATTATTGAAAAAGAAATATAATATATTGTTGTTACTAAGCACACGTAACATTTAAATTTTAAAGTAAAGCAGTAGCGTGTTTTTTTTTAATTTCCCAAGAATTTGAATATGTCTGCCGTCCAAATAAATCCAATTGAATTTTGTCATGGCATCTAGTTTGATAGATTGCATTTCAAATCGCACAGTAACCTCGACGCATCTTCCTAAATCCATTATGCAATGCGCCTTGTTTGCGTCTCGTTTAAATCAGCTGTCATTGAAATTAATCGGATAACATGTCAGGCGTTCAAATGCAATAACGAAATTGCTAATTTAACGCGGAATACCATGCAAAATAGTCTTACATCACAGGCAGTGGGAAAAAATAACGCAACTGCAATGTCAATGGAAAATATACTGATTTGCATGGGCTAAATGTACGGAAACATTTTATGAGCTGATGGTTTTTGGACATTTAGAAATTATATGGGATTAATAACCAAGAATACTACGGTTGCAATTAACATTATGTTCACGCCCTCTGAATGGCAAAACATAATTACATCCAAAACTCTTTGTAAGGTAAGGTTAGTTTTCCTTTGAAAAATATACATGTACATTAGCTTTGAATGGGTGCCCGGATCATCGTATGGATTCAAGAATGCATATAAATTATAAAATAAGTGTCTTATTGAAGGGCACAGCATTTGATTCCACTGCACATCCCATGGCATATTGCACAGTCATCAAACAGACAGATGTGCTGAAGACCAGATGTACCCCTTCTTTTTAGAGGGTTTTGAAATTAAACAATATGTTTCATGTTTAATGCAGCCAATAGCTTGCTTGGAAAAGAATAACAGAGACATTCCCTGCGCATGCGTGTAAGCTTTAGTACATGCTGATCTGATTTCAGTTTGAACACGAGGAGATCCTGGAGACGTTCATGTACCTGGACCAGATGTGGTACGATTACAGGCTGGAGTGGGACCCATCGAAGAACCAGCGCGTTCACGTCATACACGTTCCAGTGGAAGACCTCTGGCGACCGGATATGACCGTCTATAACAAGTGAGCGTTTGCAATATCTTAATATAAGCTCACCCTTTAAGCTGCGATATCTATGCGTCATGGTTTGAACGTACGCGATGCCACTTAAGCGTTTAAACCATATTCGTCAGTTTAAGTAAACGGCGGCTCTGGCGAGTACATTCACTACCTTAAATGTGTTGTTATACCGAACGCCTGTCTTATGAAAATAACGCTTTAATGGCGTCGCTTGACGAATGTGATAATATGCTTGTACTACAATTCGTGATCTCAGTTATTTCATGGGACTGTCACATTAGTTATAAAAGCAGATAAGTCATTAGTAATAAACGGAGCTGTAAAAAGGACACAGTCCTGATACGTTTTATAATACATATATTTCTTAGTCATAAACTGAATATTGTATACATGTATTATGTTAGTAATAAAACTGCGAATGAGTATGTTTACTGCGCAGAATATAGTGACACCCCAATATTAATGTATAGCCATCACTTGTCCCAATAGTCATGTATATTTAAGTATCTATAATTTTTTACAAATTTATATATCTTGTAGTTATTTAAATATGCGATTTTTATATAAAATAAACATAAATATGTGTAACATTTGTAAAGTAGACAGACACATGAACGTGTATAAGTAAATTACGGTACTATCTGCAAAGATATGTATGTTTTTGATTAACATTCATGTCAAGTTCTAATTTAGATTATTTGTTTCATCATACAAACATAAAACAAAATATGTGCTTAATATATTTGAAATTATTTATATCTAAATGCACATGACGGAAGAGTATAATAACCCCTCAACGTTAATTTATTGCCAAAGTTACCACATACATTTTTAATTGTTTTATTTATTATCTATATAAATATGAATTAATAAAGCGCTGCGTATTCGTAACAATTAGACCGTATATTTGATACAGGCGTTTGATCGTTATTTGTTCAATACAACTTGTTTTGCATGTATCTTTACAATGTATGTATTATATTGGAAGTTGGCTTATTATATAAATAAATACTGCAAAACAGTTTTCAAAAATAATATTTCTCACCAAGACCACACGCATTAACATACACAAATCTAGTCCTAATTGATATCATAATTATTTGTTTACATGTTAGTTTAAGTTTTTGTTCATCTAACCAAATACTTAATTTTGTAAAATAATATATTGCACACTGTATTCATTAAATAAGAAAGAAAATATATAACCGATTCTTGCCGATCGAGTTACTAGTAAATATTGCTTTGAATGCGTTTATTTTCTACGTGAAAGGTAAACTGTGGCACGGAGTGTATATTGATGTAATCTAGAGTCCGTGACTGTGATCACTTCACTCTTCGGTAGTTAATCTATCCAAATATTGTTTTTAAAGATATAAGAAAATCTACGCTGTATGAATTAATCAAGAAAAAGATAAAGGACAAATTCATGCCGGTCGAGTTACATATTTAACAAATGCATGTTTATTCTAATATTTTTGGGTCACTATACTCTCCGTATTTTTAGCTCACCTGAGCACAACGTGCTCATGGTGAGCTATTGTGATCGCCTTTTGTCCGTCGTCCGTCGTGCGTCGTCCGTCGTGCGTCGTGCGGCGTCAACATTTACCTTGTTAACACTCTGGAGGTCACATTTATTGTCCAATCTTCATGAAACTTGGTCAGAACATGTGTCTCAATAATATCTTGGACGAGTTCGAAAATGGTTCCGGTTGGTTGAAAAACATGGCTGCCAGGGGGCGTGGCAGTTTTCCTTATATGGCTATAGTAAAACCTTGTTAACACTCTAGAAGTCACATTGATAGTCCAATCTTCATGAAACTTGGTCAGAACATGTGTCCCAATAATATCTTGGACGAGTTCGAAAATGGTTCCAGTTGAATGAAAAACATGGCCGCCAAGGGGCGTGGCAGTTTTCCTTATATGGCTTTAGTGTATAGTAAAACCTTGTTAACACTCTAGAAGTCACATTTATTGTCCAATCTTCATGAAACTTAGTCAGAACATTTGTTCTAACGATATCTCGGATGAGTTTGAAAATGGTTCTGGTCTGTTAAAAAACATGGCCGCCAGGGGGCGTGGCAGTTTTCCTTATATGGCTATAGTAAAACCTTGTTAACACTCTAGAAGTCATATTTTTGGTCCAATGCTCATGAAACTTGGTCAGAATATTTGTACTAATGATATCTGGGCTGAGTTCGAAAATGGTTGAGATCCGTTAAAAAACATGGCCGCAAGGGGGCGTGGCATTTTTCCTTATATGGCTATGTAGTAAAACCTTGTTAACACTCTAGAAGTCACATTTATTATCCAATCTTAATGAAACTTGATCAGAACATTTGTTCTAACAATAGCTCGGCTGGGTTTGAAAATGGCTATGATTCGTTGAAAAACATGGCCGCGGGGGGGGGGGGCAGTCGTCCTTATATGGCTATAGTGAAAACTTGTTGACGCTATATAATAGCCACATTTATTGGCAAATCTTCATGAAACTTGGTCAGAACATTTGTCCCAATAAAATCTTGGCAGAGATTGAAACTGGGTCATATGAGCTCAAAAACTAGGTCACTAGGTCAAATATAAAAAAAACATGTTAAAGGTCACTTTTTTGGTCCAATCTTCATGAATCAGCTTGCATTTTTTCAGAATAGTCTAGTTCCTTTTGCTCTCAGGTGAGCGCCTTAGCACCTGATGGCCCTCTTGTTAAGAATTGATGTGGATATAAATAACATAAATGCATCAGTTATAAAAGTTATTGTGTATAAAGTATGTAATGTAATGTATGTAAAATTGTTAGCATTTGCATTGTTCTGATATGGGAACAGCCCGTGAATATATATTCATCAGTTTATAAATGAATAGTACATATAATTGCATTTGCAAGGTTGTATTGAAATTGTGTTGAATTAAGCCTTATATATTCATCCGTTATACACGTAATTTGGAAACGAATAAAGTAGGTGAAATTAGCTATGCTCTTTGCAGCGCCGATGTGGATATGGTCTCGATGAACACTCTGGCGATAGTGTTCAGCAACGGCCAGGTGTACTACGCGCCTAAGACGAGGATCCGGACCCGATGCGACATGGACCTCACAAAGTTTCCCTTCGATACGCAACAATGCGTTATCAAACTCGGGTCCTTTACGTATAGCGGCTATGTCGTGAATCTAACGTTACTGCCCGTAAGTACTTGCGCACTTATTTTTTCTTATGACAAATGTACTTTTGACCATATAACATATGAGCTATATAAGATGTAATGTAAATAACAAAACAGGGAAAGACCATTACTAATGTTGCTCGAACTTGAGGTCCTGCACTTTTTTTAAATATGTGTATTAATACACATATGTATATTTTGTTTTTGTCTCCACTGTACATGTGATTATTTTGGAAATAAAATATGTTTAAATTGCCTGTAAGTGAGAGTAATACGTGTATCTACATTATTACATTATACATAATTTCATTACAAGCTAGAAATACCAATAAACCGACAAGATTTGTAATTTCATAAGAAAATTCCTTCTAATATGCTACACAGGACTTTTCAATGTTCCCAATGTTTATCTTACATTAAACTATTTTATGCGAAAACGAGAAATCAACCATCCTTTGAAGTTGCATTACATAGTGTTAATTATCATCTAAGCCGATGAAATAGTATTATGAGCGAAAGATCCTCTTAACATGCTTTAAATACGGTGTGTATTTAATATACCATAGATACAAAGTTGTGTAAATTTTTGGGTTCTGATAATAATATTTTACTTTATGAGCTTTTAATAAACCATAGCATATAATAAATAAGCCCAAAACATTAAGTATTTATACCTGTAAGTATTCTGACTAAAAAACAAGAATATTTTCAGTATAAAATAAAAGCAGTCAGATAGAATATTTGTACTTCACACTTTAACATAAAAATCCCTAAACATACTACTGTCAAATATTTCAGGTCAACATGACTTTCACGGACGAGTATATGTCTCATAAAGAGTGGTCACTAGAGGAAGTGACGTCAGAACTTGCTGTCACGAAATACGAATGCTGTCCAGAAACGTATCAGCACGCGCTGTTCAGATTTCGTTTTAAGGTGATTAGTTTGGATTGCATTTTTGCGAAAAAAAATCATTCCATCCCCTAAGAAGTTATTTTTAACTTTATGTTGTACATTGTATAACAAGTTATTGAATGTTAGGTGAAACATACCTTTCAATCGGTTTAAACCCTCAATGCATTGACCATTCAAAGGCTGTGGCTCCAGCTTTAACCAAAGTTAAATTTGTCATTTATTGTATTGGTAATTAATAATTTGCCGTAAATAAAATATTGTCGGATGGTAACAAGAATTTCTCTCCTAATGTTTGTGAAGTTTATTTGGCCTATATTTATAACCAACGACATTTAATTCACTGATGCAGTCTTTACTGTTTTTCGACTTTATCATGCATTGTTTTATTTTTAATTGCTCCTACTTTTTCGTCGTCTAATATGCATTCCATTTTGATTTTGCCCCAGACGGTAAAATTTAAATGATGCTGAGACTTTAAAGACCATGCAGTTTTATCAGCGTGAATATGGTGTGCCCTCAGATTAGCCCAATCGACGTTGACCCTTTAGTTCTAACGCCCAGCAGTCCCTACGTGATAAACCCATTTATGCCGAGTGGACTCTCCCATCCTTCTAAATTGGATCAATTTATTTCCAAAATTAGGGATGTCTGGTATATTTATTTCTATTTTTAGAATATTTCTTACAGAAATTCCTTTAAGCAAACAGCGCTGACCCTGATGATCATGCGGCGTCTCATCTTGGTCTACGCTGTTTGCCTAGGCCTTTTTTCTAGACGCTAGGCATAAATGGGTTAATCAGATTATGTCGTTCTGCTAATGGTGAACTAATGTTTGTCTAATTTCAGCGCAACACCGTGTATTACACGCACGTGTTTTTACTCCCCGGTGTCATTCTAGCCCTTCTCGTGCCATTCCAGTTCCTGCTACCACCTGATTCACACGAAAGGCTAACATTAGGTAAGAACATTGCCATTCTGTCTTGATAACACCGAGTTATACAGCTGGTATCTTAAGCTGTGCTTTAACAGGATAATTATACATTCCCCGTATGCATTCTTAAAGCTTCCTTCAGCGATGATTTATATGGATTCCCGATGCTATGTGTAATTCCATTTCGTTTCAACCTCAGAGCAGGTGGTTATAGGCTTGTGCTCATATTATAAATGTCGAAATTAGGTTTTGTATTACAAATTACAAACCAACTGTATTTATTCTGGTGTGTGATATAAATATTTACAAATTGACAGCTATGCTAACGGACACGCAAACACACAAACGTGATTTCAAGCAAGAAGTTCATAACTGTTCATTACGTAATAAATGATATAGCTGCAACCTACTCTCTTTCAGGGTCTTGCCTATTGTTGGGATGCTTATTAATGATTATCGTGATACAGAGTTACCTGCCGGATGCACACCCAACCCTTCCATACCTAGGTAAGGACACAACGAATCTATGGAGATACTGAGACTAACCATGAATAGAAATCAGTATTTAAATGCGTCTACTAATTTCGTTCAAACAGAAAGGTACACATATATCTAGGGTAAAGAAAGTTTTCAAAAATATGATAAAATCGTATATATGCATGAGAAACGCCCAAAATAACAGTGTTTGTTTGTTTCATTACAATTATCCACATATACATGGCACTAGAAATGTGTATTTTTAAAACTTTTAACGAGAGTGTACAATTGAAGGCCTTGCAATAATAAAGCTCGTATTACGTTAAATGTATAACCATTTTCCATTTAAAGGTCAGATTTAGGGAAATTCAAAGTTCAATTAATTTTACGTTATTAACAAAACCTGCTCCTTTCTTTCGCTGCAATAATGCAGTGGGACCCTGATATGGGTATCCATTTTCACATATGTGCCATTGGTAATGAAGCATAACACCTGTTCCCTTCTTACAGTACAATACTACAGTTGGAACCTGATATGGGTGACCATTTCCCCATATTTTCCATAAGTAATTAAACACAAAACCAGTTCCTTTCTTTCAGTTCAATACTACAGTGTGAACCAGATATGGAATATTATTTTCCCATATGCTCAATTGGTAATAAAATACAAAACGTTTTCCTTTCTTTAAGTGTAATACTACAGTATTAACCTGATATGGGTGACCATTTCCCCATTTGTGACATTGGTAATTAAACACAAAATCTGTTCTTTTCTTACAGTGCAATATCACATTGCGACCAAGATACGGGTAGCCATTTTCGTATGTGTACCAATGGTAATGAAACTCAAAACATGTTCCTTTCTTTCAGTGCAATACTACGGTGTTACCTTGATATGGGTAGCCATTTCTATCATATGTACCATTGGTGTTGTAAACACCCAAAGCCGGGGACACCGGACAAGGAAGGTTCCAGAAATTGTTAAAAAGGTAAGCATATGTCTCTATATTTGAATGAAATAAGCTCTTAAATAATACTGATATTACTAATTTAAAAATGGCTACCGGTTATCGTTATACTTGTTCTTTTTATGCAAACTGGCCCCATACTTTGACAGTAAAGTACTCTACCGAGAACGTTTATGGCTATAAATCGTCAATGGGATTCAAGCTGTCTTTGTTGCCACAACATGTATATATAGTTGAATGAAGATATTGGATGCAAAATATAATAGTTGAGCTTATTTTTCCCTCAATGAATGCACTACGCATTTCCAATGTGTAGTAAATTGTATTTAATGCAGACGCTATATATCTCCCCCAATTCGAATCAAAATACGTTTCTATTTTTTTGGATTTCTTCGTAGTTGTTAACAGTACCATAGTTCAATCATATCACGGGGATAAGTGTGCGGTGGTCAGTATATAAGTACTATTATTATAATACATCTTTTTATGTAATGCAAGGATTGAAATAAGTATAAGCAAACTAGCCAATCGCCAATACCATCTTTAGTGTGTCCCTAGATTTTCTGAGAAATCCCTCATGTCCTGAGTATGATACTAATTGAGAAAACGAAGGAGGGCAACCGTTTAAAAAATGATCGTTTTTAACAATGCAATAGTTCAGTACGACAAATGCGTACTGTATTTTATTAATGATCTGAACAGATTTTCTTGAAGACGCATAAGAAGCTGGTATGCCTGGGAGATCTCTATGTCCTTATTACGATAAATATTAAGAGAACGAAGTAGGGCAACCGTTGCAAAAATGAGTTTTTAACCATGCAATTGTTCAGTACGACATATGTTAAAAGATTCTATTTATTCTATGAACAGATTTTCTTGAAGACGCTCAAGAAGCTTGTATGCCTGGGGTCGTCTGACGCCTACTACCCGCTTGAGGAATCCGAAGCGGTCTCGCTACGCAGCCTCGAGAAACAGTCCGTCGTCACGGCACATGGCGACGTCCCGAGAAACAGCGAGGGAACCAAGATGGAACGAGACGTGGACGAGATCCTACGTCACGTGACAACTCTCGTCATGCGCACAGCGGTGACTGACAAGAATTGCGACGCGCATGCGCAGTGGTACCAAGTGGCCATGGTCCTCGATCGCGTAATGTGTATCTTCTTCACGGTTATATTCGTGATATATACGTGCGCTCTTTTGGGATAGATATTATTTTACTCGTATGTTGTATAATACTCTCTAGTGTGCATGTGTTTGTTAAGGTTTATTTTATTTGTATAGTTTTAAAATTTAGCAAATGCATTATAGAATGTTTGAACTGCAATTTATATTTTGCCTTTATAAACTTGTTAAACTGTTAAGCTTGGTTCGAAACTGTGTAACTTGGTTATAGTAATATTATTTCAATATTGTAATCCATGAAAAATGTGATCATGATTAACATTACGCGTGATCATTTCATTTTAGAAACAAATCCTCGGCATGCCATTAAATTTCATGTTAGACATATGTTGCACAATGTGTAATATGTTCTTGTCGTATACTATACATTTTATAATATTAATTTTGCCGATATGTATGAATGAATTGTATTGGCAATGTCTGAATTAACTTTTGCATTAAATACACGTTGACAATTGTTATGAACACAGCGATGCTTGCTATTAACCCATTTATGCATAGCGTCTAGAAAAAAAGGCCTTGGCAAACAGCGTAGACCCAGATGAGACGCCGCATGATGCGGCGTCTCATCAGGGTCTACGCTGTTTGCTTAAAGGAATTTCTGTGATAGATATTCTAAAAATAGAAATAAATATACTAGACATCCTTAATTTTGGAAATAAATTGATCCAATTTAGAAGGATGGGAGAGTCCACTAGGCAAAAATGGGTTAAACGTAAACGTATTAAATACAAAATTGTTTGGTTGCATTTGTCAAAAGCAACATATTAGTATGACCTGCCTTTCAGCACAGCAGGAAGAATTGACAATTTAGCCTCGCAATTTGAAAAGGGGGTTTAATGCATGTGCGTAAAGTGTCGTCCCAGATAAGCCCGTGCAGTCCGCAAAGGATAATCAGGGATGACACTTTCCGCTTTTATGATATTTTGCGTTTAAAGAAAGTCTCTTCTAAGCAAAAATCCAGTTTAGGCGAAAAGTGTCGACCCTGATTAGCCTATGCGGACTGCACGGGCTAATCTGGGACGACACTTTACGCGCATGCATTAAACCCCCTTTTCACAGAGCGAGGCTCATATAAATGTACATACTCAATATGCACAAGGGAAAGAAGTTATTGGCAGCAATAACTCCCTCTTCGTTTGTTCTACTCTCGGACTCTTGGATGCTTTGCGTCGAGAAGTACACAATTCCGTTAGTCGAGAAGTACACAATTCCGTTAGTCGAGAAGTACACAATTCCGTTAGTCGAGAAGTACACAATTCCGTTAAGACATACTTTAAATGCCAACTTCTCAGAAACATTTTTTATCGATAATCCCAGAAAGCGCGGAATGTTTAAAGAAAATAAACGATAAAGCTAAATTTATTCATATTACATTAATGCCAAATCCAATCGAACTTTGATAATATATGTGCATTCAAATTGCAAAAGACTTCAACATGTTTACATGAATGATCCAAGTCTAGAATATAGCTCTTTCCGAATGTGTGCATTTAGACTGAACTTTATTGTCATTTAATTCCCTAAGGGCCTCTAGAAGTTCAAGTCATCAAATTCATAAACCATATACTGCTGGACGATGTCTTGTAGAACACTTTGGTATTATTCGCTGAAGCATGTACTTAAATGCAGACAGTAGCAAATAGCTATTGTCTTACACTATGCACCAGAGTGAAGTTCTAGCTTTGAACAATTTAATTATTCACGATTCCGTTCGTACATATATAATGTTGAAGGCGTGTTGTCGTCAAGGAGATGATTACTGGTGATGAAATCCTATTTACTTGAGAATATTGGTAAAAAAGCTTTTGTATGTCTTGGCTGAAAGCTTAATAATTCAAACGCGTTGTGTTTTACTATATAAAGAATAGATTTTTCAAAAAGGTTATTAAATGTCTTGCAAAGCAGTCAGTTTTTCCTGGCCCAAAAAAGACAGTTTAAATGAGTGCGTTACTTTCTTTTGTTTCGTTCTTTGGTTTAACTGTACACTAAATCACAATTTGAAAGCGGAAAGCTTTGACATATATTTAGAAAGAATAACAGAACATGTTCAAACAATAATGTTATTTATGAACATGTTAATCTCAGGAGTTTTATATTAGGGACGGCATTAAGAAATAAATCATTTCAAATAAACGCCGAACTGTACTAGACCTAAGTCACGACCGGTAATCACGTATGGCGCCACCTCTTTTTGCGATGCATTAATAAATGAGCCAATGCTACTTCCGAGGTTGCGCTAAGGACCGGATGTTTTTTAAAATTTAACGGATTAGTCTACAGGGTGAGTAGGTTTTATATGTTTTTTTTTCAATATATTTCGCATTATTTTAAACATCGGGCAATTTAGTACGATTCAGCGAAGATTTATTCATCCACAAATATACAGAAACATGGCATGGTGAAGTATGGTGAAAAACATTTGTACTATATAGCCCGATTTTTAAAATTATGCGAAATATGTTGGCAAAAAACATATAAAACCTACTAACCCTGTAGAATTATCCGTTAAATTTCATAACATGCATATGTTTATGTCACTTTTAAGTGGTAAATGATATTACCTCTCATGTTTTTTTTTTCTATTTATTTTCTTGGTATTGAATGAAGATGTATTTGGGGCAAATTGAATAAAAAGACACTATGTCATTCGATGTATTCGTTTAAATTGTACGTAAACTAAAGTATACACAAAAGTGCTGTCATTTTATTAAATTGGAAATCAGTTTCCGGCCCAGCCAAAACGCGGCAGCAACTCCGGCGACCCCAAGAACGCTATAACCCAACAGTCTGCATCTCGTACATCCACTTGCGGTGTTTTCATCTCCTGTAACCTGCATATATCGTATGACACATATATAATATATATGAGACGCGCTCTGGGAAAAGGGGATTTAATGCGTGTGCGTAAAGTGTCGTCCCAGATTAGCCTTACAGTCCGCACATACTAATTAGGGACGGCACTTTCCGCTTTTATGATATTTTTCGTTTGAAGGAAGTCTCTTCTTAGCAAAACTCAAGTTTAGGTGGAAAGTGTCGTCCATGATTACCCTGTGCGGACTCCACAGGCTAATCTGGGACGACACTTCACGCACATGCATAAAAAACCCTTTTGACAGAGCGAGGCTCATATAAAAGTAAACGATAAACATTCTGCACTTGAACTAGCTCTTACTAAGATGCTTCATGTGCTCATCATGCGAAGAATTTGTTTTGTGGGGGAAATTAGCGTGAATTAGACATGCAACTTTACAGTTAATACTAAACTGTAATTTATATGTGCGGCCTTACATAACATACCATTATATGAGACGTAATATGTAAATGTATGCGCCTTCACAAAATATGGAATTACATGTATTTGCAATTTAAAAAATCAACATGTAATTAAAAGTTGTGAACATTTTTTTTCTGATACTTAAAATATAGCTTAAACAAAAAATTACGTCCTTCAAGTGCTTAATATTCTTATAATCGCTTTGTATCATTAATTCAAACCATTACCTTCGTATCATATAACTGAGAATATTCGTATGTCACGGGTATGTCGAAGTAATCAGACTTCTTCTTTGAGTCCCGAATTTTTTTCGGCACCATCACGTCATCTTTAGTACATGTTTCTTTGTCAATCCCCTTTTTTACCAAGACGCTGTTTTTATCCAAACAGCTGCCTTCCGAAGGAGTGTCGTCGGCATACCAGAACCGCCCGTGATTGTTTTTGTTCACCCTTGCATTCGTATGTAAGCACATCGGATCTGCTTCTGGTATTGACACTGAGCTAGTGCATTGACAAACTGTATACTTATCCATCATTGAGACTTCGCAAAGTGTGTCCTTTATAAATGGTAAGGCGTTCGATGGTGTATGACAGTGCGTAATGTTCCCCGAAAGTGGACTATGTATGCTGTGTAATGAGGTTTCATGAATTTGCCTCCATTTTTGCTGCAGCTTATGTGACTATGGCGCCGACGTCTTTAACGTCACGATTGCGATGACGTTATGATATGACGAAACGCTTTAATGACGTTCTTTTCTCGGTGACGTTATGTCAAATGACGTGTCACGTCAATGAAATCAAGCTTTCCATTACGTTATGTTATGACGCAACGCCATTAATTACGTCAAGTGTTAGATGACTTGATATTGTATGCCGTGTCACTTCAATGACATCAAGCTTTCGATGACGTTTGGTAATGATCCCCTTTACATTAAAAAAATAAAATAGGTTAACAACTTTGAAAAAAAATAAAAATGAAATAACAATTAACTGCGATTTATATTCGTCAGCAGCCTATTTCAGGTTTATTGTCTCATGTTTAAAGTATCTTGAGAATGGTGCAGCGTCTCGATGTCCTATATTTAAATTGAACTAATTATGCTTGTTAAATATTATTGTTGGCATGTCTGTAACCATTTAAAGACAATAACAAGAACAACTTTGTTTAAAGTTGAAATAAAAAATCTCATTTGCAAAACATGTTATCGTCAACATATAAACAGAACACATATCAATATAAAATCAGCAAAATAAAAATAGAAGCAATCATTAATATACCATATATCAGCACGATAATAGTACAAGTGTCATCTTGATTATTTATAAGCATTGATACATGTTTTTAGGGTCATTTTTTGTCATTAGTCAGCTTGATACATTATTTTAAAGGACTTTCGCACATATTTTGGCCTTTTTTGAAGTTCTTTATTTAATGTTTTAAATTAATAAATGTGAACACTGAAATTAAGTTTATAGTACTTGCGCTCTACCTGTGGCCTTTTATTTAAAAGGCCATCAACTTAACAACTTGAATATACGGACTGGTACATTTCCACATTAATTTCATACTTAATATATGCGATGCATGCATTGCCACAAATTTATTAAGAAAACAACAAAAATATTACGAAAGCAACAAAAATATTACGAAAACAACAAAAACACTCCAAATTATTCAATCGTTTTGCGTTTGTAACGCTAAATATGATTTTCGTCAAATAATCATTATTCATTAACGACAGTATATTTTAATAATGAGTAAACGTCATTCGCGTTATTTTTCTTCCTGGTGTATAGCGTTGTTTTATTTTCTGAATCTGTAACAGGAAGTTGGAACATTGTTATTTCAGCAATCTGTGAACAAGTCCCTTTAACCTGGTACTATTTCAATCAAAGTTTCGGAAAAGACTGAGTTTGCGTTGCCCTTGTGCCAGCTTATCAGTGAGACTTTGAACTTTTTTTAAAGAACAGCATCCTAGGACCCTGCATATGTTATTCACATCTGTGATTAGATCTTTGACGTCCTTTCCATTAAAATATTTTCAATTTATAAATTAAAAAAGCATAATTGAATTATATAACTTACCGGTATATTTTGAATTGCTCTATAAATTATATACGGACATTTCATTGGGTGATAGTTATGAAAGAAATATGATTCGAATTATTGTAGTACTAACTTAAACAATCATGCTCTTTATTGGAGCGATCCATCCAGACAGCGATTCGCTCGGTGATGAGAGCCGATAACGCAAATGAATATTCGTGTTAACAATAGGTACGCAAATTTTGACGTCATCAAAACTCGTGTAGGAGGAGAAAATGGCACAACCAGCAACTGCGAGAATTCAGCCGAAGAAACAAACGCTGGAAGATGCCTATTCGCCTCCAGCTAACTTTCTTGAAATAGACGTGCTTGATCCGGAAACACATGGTGTTGCTAAGAAAAGATACACAGATTATGAAGTCAGAATACGGGTAAGATATGTAAATTTACCAAACCGGAAGTGTGATTGTTGACTGTTGTGAAAGAAATCGCAAAAAAACTCGATAAATTTTGACATAAAACCCCCTTTTATTGTGTTTAAACAGATTGTCAGTTCAAACTATTTACACATTCCTCTTCACATTTGCTTTAAACAAAAATCTAATGATGACCTTTGATTGAGATTTGTTGAAAATTTGATAAAAATATAACCGTTTTCTTGAACCGTCTGTGTTGGACAGGGATGTATAATTATACATCCTGGTGTTGGAATAAGTTCAGTAAATTAATAAAGACTATGGACCACAGTTTTTATTAATTTATTCCTGCGTTTATTAATGGCGTATGGTGAATTTTATATGGATTTATTTTATTCATTAAATTAATTCATGAATAAAAAATTGGTGTATTATTTACACAGACTGTCACAGGTAGGCAAATTTATACAAATTTATTGTTACACTATCCACCCATGCTAAAGACGTCGGACCTTGGACATTTCATGTAAAATTTGATGAGGTCCGTTATTCCCTAAACTGTTGGACCTCGTTTGACACAATTTGAGAGGGGAACTCTTGGTCACTTTGTTTATTATTAATCAAGTTCTAACAATCCTTTGAATTGAACACAACTTCTTTTAAAATATTTTTTTGATATTCATTTTATCGCTTATATAACTTTTTTATTTTCAGACCAATTTACCCGTTTTTAAAGTCAAAGAGTCAAGTGTACGCAGAAGATATAGTGACTTTGAATGGCTACGGACAGAACTAGAACGAGACAGTAAGGTGGGTAGCTTAATTGATGTGTTTTAAATGCTTTACCATTTAGTAATTCAAATGTTTTATGTTTGTTTAGAAAAATATTTTTTTTTGAAGAAACTTTTAACATTTACAGTAAACTAACAGTGTTGAAAACATTTTTTTTTTCAAATGTTTTTGGGCATCATTTTGCACTCAGTAAGTCAAAATATGCTTTAATATTTATTTAAATATTAATGGTTTCATCAAACATACCCCGCGTCATGGAATATGTCTCACAAATATATCTTCATAGAGACTGAGAATCCCTTATCTTCATTACCAGTAGTATTCATCCAGGCTTTCCTTAGTTTAAAAAAAAATCAAGAGTCAAAATTGACACTTATAATCACATTCCTGTGATAAGGTCTGATTTTCCTATTTTTCCTTCTTTGTGTACTATAATTCACGATTATGTTGACTCCTATGTAGTAAAAAATGTAGTCGAAAAGCCAAACTCCTAACATTCAAAAGTCAAAGGAAAGCCCTGATTTTCCACATACTGTTACTCTGAATAAACTAAAAGTCTTTCTGTTTTGTCATTTCGTAGATTGTTGTTCCTCCTCTCCCGGGTAAAGCGTTCAAACGACAGTTGCCATTCCGAGGGGATGATGGGATATTTGAGGACGAGTTCATAGAAGAGAGACGAAAAGGACTCGAAATATTTGTTAATAAGTAAGTTAAACCAAGCAGTGCACTTTGGCCCAATGCAGGCTATTATAATTTGTATTGCAATGTGTATATCAGGATTTGGAAAAAAATATTTAAAAAATCAGTCTAATAAAAATGTGTAAGTATATATTGGAATTGTGCCTATCCAAATTGTACAGCCATATTACAGAGCTCCAGATAAGGTTTCGGGTAAATTAGTTTTCACTACAAGATTTTTTCCGCAATTAGTTTTTTCCAAAATTTATCATTTTCAATTAGTTTTTTTTCTTACAATTAAAAATATATAATAACAAACTAACCTTTTAACTCCATTGACCTTTGCACGAGCTACTGTGTGCATACGGGTCCCTTTCTGGATTTTAAAATATCAGTGTCCATTTAATTGAGGCTGGCTTGGCATCATCAAGCTGCTATTGAACAATGAACTGTTTGTTTACATTTTAGTGTCACTATCACTTCGCTCACTTACTAGTTAAATGAACAATGAACTGTTTTTGCATGCTATCGTGATGTTTAGGTTCGGAGATCTTTGATTCAACCTCATCAACCGCTTTTGACGCTAATAAGATAATAAACTGCCAACAATAGTTTTTGGACTTTGTTCTCGTGCGAAATGAAACCAACTTACCAATTATACTTGGCGCTGTTGCAGAATGAAGTTAATTTTGAACTTGTCCACGCTTTTCAGCCGCTATGTTTAATTTTGTAAACAGAAGAGCGGAAATGGAAATGCAAATATTATTGGTTACAATCTACCAATTCATCGATCCGGTATCAGAAATCTCAGAATCATTTAACTTTCGCTGCGCAGAACTCGGAAATTCCTTACGATCAAACGGCCGGTCAAAATTCGGATCCGGATTTTGATTTTCTTTTAGTTTTTCTTTAAAAACAAATCGTAATAACGATAAAACGATGCTTATCTGGAGCTCTGCATATTATTAGCTTGGCTGTTTTCGAAGAAAACCCTAGGTATTGTCAAAGCCGTCGGCGGCGTCCGAAAACTTAAAACATTGGCCATAACTTTTGCAATATTGAAGATAGCAACTTGATATTTGGCATGTATGTGTATCTCATCAGTGCTTTCCACAGGCTATTTAACGGTCCCTCAGCGGGCGCTTGGATTTCAAAATCAGAGTTCCCGGGGCGCCTGAAATTGTCCAATCAGTGTATTCTGGCAGTTACTGCAGCTTAAGATCAAAGCGATATCAACTTCGCCGGAAATTTTGAAAGCCGATTTATGATCCTTTGTCGCTTTACCCAACTAAAGTCCGCCTACAGGCGGAGCGTCGTTGTATTAGAAAATCAATATTGGCCAATGAGAGCGCACGCTTTGTATGAGCGACAGCAGTAGGAAGGCAATACATGCAGTTATATCATGCAGACGACTGGTGACATACATGTAATTGCTACAGAAAACTTGGCCAGTTACTTGGAAGACTGATGATGGCAACCGGCCGTAATCCACGTGGAAAACATGAATTTCATGCATGATTCTGTCAAAACATTTTTTCGGCTCGTAGAGTGTTTAAACAAATTATCGTTGAATTCATCACGCAACTGTTAATATTTGTTGAAATCTCAAATGGGAATAATTAAATTTGTAATCCGAAAGTAATTCCCGATAGTCGATGTTTATTGTAAACGCGTTTTTAATCCGAAACACACTTCCAAATGTGAATGTTACCGGGACGTTGAACTATTCTTGCTTCAAATAAGCAGTGTAAATTTATTCAGTGTCCACCCCTTTTTTCACAATAGAAAGTGCGCGAAAATTATGCAGCATGTACAACGTCGCGTTATTTGCATAGAAAGCATGGGTGTATTGAGCGTTGTAACAAGCACACAACACGTCAGGGGTTTGACGCATGATTAGAGGCAATAAATAGTTACTTATGCAGAAATTTATTTGATACTATAGAAAAATTGCAAGGTTTGTGTTAAAGAAATTATTGAGAGCTTTTATCGTAAATATTTACCAGAAAGTGCTTTAAAAAGATGGAATAAACAAGATTATCAGGTTATGAATTGAAACTTGAATAGTAGCAAGTACATGTATGCAGTAATAGAGTCGGGTTGAAACGGATGTATTGGAGAATCGTTCCAGTCTGGATTTTTCTATATATGCGGGAAAGTTTAAAACAATTAAAAAATATATATTTTTTAATGACTGGGGGATTTTCTTGAAGAGTCATAGCTCACCAAATGACGGTCTTTTGATGCTGTTATTCTTTGAATTATAACGCACCACAGAACGTAAATTGACACATGAAAAAAAATCAACGTCGGGAGGGGACGAAGCCACCCCTATCAGCCCCGGGGCGCCTGACAAAATTCCTGTGGAAAGCACTGCTCATGCAGCTGCACATTTTGAGTGGTGAAGGGTCACGGTCATCCTTCAAGGTCAAAGGTCAAAAAAAACTTTTTCATGTTTTTTTTCATGTTTTCAAATGGACCTGCACATTTTGAGTGGTGAAAAGGTCAAGGTCATCCTTCAAGGTAAAAAAAACAACAAAATCCAAGCACCCACAGCTGAGCGTTGGCACCCACTTTGCGGTGCTCTTGTATTATTATTGAAACCATCATTGGTGGATAAAACAGGCTAGCATTATTTGTGCCTACATTATTGGTTTTCCCAAAGATGTGGATATCAAGATAACACTTATTGGGATCTACGGACAATAAGTAATTTAGTCAACATTATAACTGCTATTTAAATAATACAGAATCTGGTCGTATTTTCACTCACAAAAAGCTTTGAAACAGTTTTCTTGCATTTTAATTGCTTGCATATTTAACTCGCATTCCGCAACAATTCGAGTCAAATGTCAAGCCCAGGTGTTTCATTAAATGATTTGAAATGCTTTGTGCTACTTCGGCCCAGTCTTCAATACGTAATGCAAGTAACTAAAAATATATTGTATGCAGAGCTCCAGATAAGGATTTAGTCTAAAGGGTATTTTACCGCCTGATTTTATCGTTAAAGTGTATTTTACTCCTTTGTTTCAGCAATAAAGAGTATTGAGGAATATTGAGGTTTTTTTTTCCATTTCAAAAGAAAACTTACATAGTACATGGCGTATTTAATCTACATATATTATAATTTGTTGTTAATAAATGCAAACATAATACATTTTAAATGATAGGTAATATTAACAGACTTTCTGTGAAATATTCCCGAAGGAGCCGCTGGTCGCTTAAAAAGTCCCTTTTTTGATCCACAAACAAGATGGGCCACCATTTTGATTACAAGCTTATTTTGATTAACTTACTTTTGATTCAAAGGTTAACTTACACTTAAAACTCAATTGGATTATTGATTAAACTGGTAACACACTTTTCGAATTAAAAAAGCGTATCAAGTTTGTATTGCGTTATAAAATGCACTGGACCGATTTTTAAAGCATTTTTTTTTTTTAATTTTTCAATGCGTTAATATGCAGATACGCATCTTATCTGGAGCTCTGATTGTAGGACTATTATAATTTCGCTACAATTTTGATTTATTGTTTGATGTGTTGCAGGGTTGCAGGACATCCGTTGGCCCAGAATGAGAAGTGTCTACACATGTTCCTGCAAGAACCAGTTATAGATAAAAACTATGTGCCAGGCAAAATCAGAACCACCTAACCTCTCACCCCACCCACCCCAGCTTAAATGTACACAATTTTGTTGCGTCATTTGCATCGGTCAAAAACAAAATGTTAGTTTTAGTCAGGCCTCAAAAACAGTGTTTGGGGAATAAAACTTAACAAAAATACCAGGTCCTTATTCTTAAGTTTTTAGCAATGATTGTTTTTCATCAGTTCAGTGTTTGTTAGCTTTTAGATTTTTTTTTATTCTTTGAGGCTGAAATGTGTCTTAATATTTTTTTGCAATACTCAATGCAATTTTTACCTTACTTAATTTGCAAAAGTTACCTGTAACACATTTTTTTGGGCCACATTTGTTCTTAATGTAACTGTTTTTTGTATAGCGACAAATTGTTTGGTGGACTTATTGTGATATAATGTTTTGTCAGATTTTCTAGACTTATATTTCTATATATAAATGTTCAAAATGTTGTTCGCCATTTTATATGTATTCTGATGCATGGGAGACGCTGGTCTATTGGAAAAATAAGGTGCCGCAAGAATTTTAATTTGCTAAAAATAATAATGTAAATGAATAAAACACCTATGGATTCATTTATTTCCCCTTTTTGCATTTATAGGTAATTCCTATTTGTAAGGACCATTATTAGTTAAAACATGTATTACAAACTCATCATGGCATTAGAATTTTGAATTGAACATTTAAAATGTCCCTCATCCCATATTTATAATTCCCTATTTCTGATGCGCATATTAGTCATTTGTTGCAGAATTATGTGTACTCAGCATTGTATTTATTGTATGAACATACATTCTTCAACTAACCATTTCAGGCTGTGCATAATGTGTTTAAGACTTGATTCTATTTGTAGTCAGTGACTCGTTAACAATATAAGAAACAAGTTAATAAAAAAAATGTGGAAATTCTCAATTTAATTTATATATTTGTTTATGTTTAGATTTTAGACCAACGTTGTAGTATGTTGTTGTTTTTTCGCCTGAAAGGTAATTTAAAACACATAATTGCATATAAGCCTTATTTAACAAAATTAATTGATTGCACCTTTATTTTTTTTTATAAATAAACTGAATTGTTTAATTACTCAAACCAAACAGAGTTATACAATTCTGTTGTTAAGCAATATTTTTATACTAGTATATCGAATAAGTTTCTGCAATATTTTCTTTTCTTCTACTGTAAATCAAAATATTTTAGTGTGTTTACTTTATAAACCATTCACTAATATTTTAACTTTTCCTTTCCAATTCTGTTTCTATCTGCTGTTTAAACAGACCACAACTGAATTAATGTAGACATCATTGTCTTTATCTATTGTTCTATACATTGTTCCTTTTCCACATTTGCATACATTGTGTGTGACATTGTTAATTGTTTAAGGATTTTTATAACAAAATTGATTTGTTCGCAACGTAAATGTAAACACATAGTTTAAGAAATAAAACAAGACAAAAAATTGTCTTGTGAGTTTAAAGTCATGAGCGGGTTAGTGTTACAGTATGATCCACAAACAATCGTGTTTGATATAATATATGTGTCTGTACGTATGTCACAGCATAATTTCTAGTTAAAATTTTAACTACTGCAGACCATATTATCCCTGGCAAAATGTGTTTTGTACTTGTATTGCGCTTTGTTCTGAAATATAAAATGTATTAAAATGTATTAACTGACTGTCATATTGACTACATGTATTTCCAAAGTTGTGTCACAAATTCCAATAATAGTTGAGAATGTTATAATTTAAGTAAACGAAAAACATCAAAATTATTGAAAATTATTTGTTGTTAATGAACAATCAGATGAAAATTTGTATTTAATTAAGCTTTGTAACTTAAATGAAAATGACAATTTTGCTTACACAGGAAAGTATAATAGACCACTTTGTTGAGTTTTAAGCATAACCGACTGAAAATGCAATCTTAATGAGCACATGACCCTATCTAGGCAGCATAAGCATCTGATCTTATCATTATAGTCAAAAATAAGTACGTTAAAGGATGCCTTAGTCTCGTGAAGCCACTTAGCTACTTATGACATTAACCAAAAGAGCTTTAAGCGTTATCGGTCGTGCTTACTTGTAAAGTTGGTGTAAAGTATAACTGGTTATACAAAGTCCAGTTTTGTGAAGAACAATGGGCAAAAGTGCAAAACAAAGGATTGCTTTTGCTTTTGATACAATTTTTTTTCTTTTTTGTGTAGTAATTAACTTGTTGTATCGATCCGATTGAAGTTTATGAATAAAATTAAATTTGGCAAAATAAAGAAAAGTATGTATCATAAGTAAAATAACTGAAATGAACTTCAAAAGAGTCACTTCAATAATTGGTATACTGGCAGGTGTATGTGTTAATGTATAAAAATATGCAGAACTTTGATTAGTTATGATGCAGAGAGTGGAATTTCAGAATAAATGGAACCTTGAACAATATTCCGAAGCCTTTAAATTTCTCAAGTAAATATGGAAAGTACTGGTATACTGTTGTTGAAGTATCTTTTTTGTTATATTCGAAAGTGTTTCTATCAAAGTTTAATTTTGTAAAAGAATTCTTGTCTTAGACAAAATATTGTTCATGTCAGGTAATTTATATCAAAAGAATTAAATGTTAAACAAATAACTATTTGGACTTCAGAAACACGATTTAATGAGATTTAAATGTAGCAATATTTTGCATGTCTTCAGGGGAGACAAACAGTGTAATCTGGATTTCATTACATTCTGATTTGTCTTGACTGGATAACATATATTATTGCACAAGATTATTTTGTTTGTTCACAGACTCGAACAAAAAAATGCAACAGGGATACTTGACCAGTACACAGTTATCTATGAATGTTTAAGTTCACCAATTATGGGTTTGTTTTTGTTTTGATAAATTAAAGCACATGGTCGCATAATCCAATGTATTTACTGTTAACACTTGTACAAACAAGTGACAGGCTTGGCTTTAAACTTCTGTCTCGTGGTTATTTTGACTTTGCCGCCCTTGAATTGATAGTGTATGTCATTACATATAATGTTCTGTGCTGAAAATTGCTGATTAAATGTATAAACTTGTATGTTACATTTTTATATGTAGTGAACAAATTTTTAATTTTGGTTTATTTCATAATGTTATGATGAAATTTTATATTACATTGTTTTGTAATGTCTTGAAATTATAGTTTTTTGAAGAGGCGTAATGTACGGAAGGACCTTTTCAGAAAATGTGACTTTTTCACTGAAAGTACAAAGGTTACGATAGTGAAGTACCGTGAAGTTCAAAAATGTGTTATTGTTGTAAATAAATATATTATTAAGAAACTGTGTTTAGTTTTTTAAATATCCATTTTTTGAAATGGCTTGAATTCACCCACGAAGAGAGATACTATCAAGAGCATGGTCTTTCCTCAAGGTATGTAATGCTTTCAGCTGCAAAACCTTAACCCTTTGCATGCTGGGAAATTTGTCGTCTGCTAAAATGTCGTCTTGTGAATTTCTAAAATTAGCATTTTCTTCGATTTTTTTTTGCAAGAATACTATCAGAATAGCAAATAGTTTGGATCCTGATGAGACGCCACAGAACGTGGCGTCTCATCTGGATCCAAACTGTTTGCAAAAGCCTTCAAAATTCGGTTCCCGCACTGAAAGAGTTAAATTCTTTTTCAGTTAATTGTACTGCTAATTTTATGGATTCACATGCTGAAGTACTAGGAGGAAACGCCACCTGTTCAGTATGGTAACCACCAATCAAACTTGCATGGGCTGGGAATGGGAATACAAACAATGTTGAAGAGATAAAAAGCGCGTGCACCAACCACTGCTACGGACAACCAAAGGAATACAGGGTTCGCACAGACCTTAAAAAGTGCTAAAAATCAAGGTTTACCTTGGAAAGTGCTGGAAAATAATCTGAAGTGCTAAAAAGAGCTTTTTTTCAACCATAGCCTTGACAAATACTCAGAAAATTCTTGAATATGGCTGGACAAATGCTTGAAAATGCAATTATCACATGGTTAAAACTTGAAGTGTTGAAAAAAGATTCATTCTTTTCAAGCTTTCAGCTAATTTCTCGTCATATGGATTTGATCATATAAATCGCTCTTCCTGAAATCGTTTAAAGATATACTAGCATCGTCCAATCTTATTGAGTTGTTATGTTGAACACTGTTTCTGTATTCCAAATTTCTTAAACTTGTTATGTTGAATATCATTTTAAACTGTGACGACAAATGTATTAATGTCATATAAGTTGTCTTTTTGAATAAGCTTATCATATACAATGTAGATCTATTAAAACAATCTTATTTTTAACGTTTTTGATTTTATGCCCCCGAAGGGTGGCATATAGTTTTTGAACTGTCTGTCAGTCCGTCCGTCCGTCCGTCTGTCCGTCCGTCCGTCCAAAAACTTTAACATTGGTCATTACTTTTTCAATATTGAAGATAGCAACTTGATATTTGGCATGCATGTGTATCTCAAAGAGCTGCACATTTTGAGTGGTGAAAGGTCAAGGTCATCCTTCAAGGTCAAATATACGGCTTCAAAGCAGCGCAGAAGGGGCATTGTGTTTCTGACAAACACATCTCTTGTTCAATATAGTATTAGTCAAATCATGTGAGTGGACACTAAAAACTAGTCTAGTAATACTTAAAACTGATTTCATATAAGCGTTTGTTTAATCAATGAAATATTTTATGAATAACAGTGTTGTTGATATCTTATCTTATTTGGGCTAAACTTAATGAGTTGATATGTATGTAAAAAAACATCTTTGAAAGAATTGTCATCAACAGTACTCAAAGAAAGTGTTCTTATTTCAAAACAACAAAGATAATTCGCGTATGAATTTCACTTTTTGACCTTTTAAAGTACTTAAAAAGTCCTTGAATTTTTTTTGGAAACGTTTGTATGAACCCTGGACTACTTTGACATCCCTTGTTAGCAAATTGACCGAAAAACCGGCGTTGATTGACAATACGGTGAGCAATTCAGAAAGCCCTGACCAGAGAAGTAGATAATAGTTGCCCTGACCATCCTCCGCACAGAGATTTTAATGGAATCTGACAGCATAGCTTGTTATCAAATCCCTGCCGTTATAACCAACCACGTGATAATAGCTGAGCCAAGTGGTACAATAATTTTCCCGTAGTTATTTTTAGCTCATTTAAAAAAAAAAATGAGCTATCGTCATTACATGGCACATTAACTCACTATCATGAGGGGACTGTGCAGGCAAAGTTAGATAACTCTGGCTGGCATTTTGACAGAATTATGTGCCCTTTGTATACTAAGAAAATTGAAAATTTTGTTAAGTTTTGTGTTTAGGTCCACTTTATTCCTAAAGTATCAAAGCTATTGCTTTCATACTTGCAACACTTTAACTATCATAAGGGAACTGTGCAGGCAAAGTTATGTTACTCTGACTGGCATTTTGACAGAATTATGGCCCATTTTATACTTAGAAAATTGACAATTTGGTTAAGTTTCGTGTTTAGGTCCACTTTATTCCTAAAGTATCAAAGCTATTGCTTATACTTCCAACACTTACTAACTATCATAAGGGGACTGTGCAGGCAAAGTAATGTAACTCTGACTTGCATTTTCACAGAATTATGTTCCCTTTTAATACTTAGAAAATTGAAAATTTTGTTAAGTTTTGTGTTTAGGTCCACTTAATTCCTAAAGTATCAAAGCTATTGCTTTCATACTTACAACACTTACTAACTATCATAAGGGTATTGTGCAGGCAAAGTTATGTAACTCTGACTGGCATTTTGACAGAATTATGGCCCCTTTTATACTTAGAAAATTTGGTTAAGTTTTGTGTTTTGGTCCACTTTACTTCTAAAGTACCAAGGCTATTGCTTTCAAACTTCAAATAATTTCTAAATCATGAGGGTACAGTACCTGGCAAGTCGAATTTGACCTTGACCTTTGAATACATTGACTCTCAAGGTCAAATTATAAAAATTTGCTAAAATTGCCATAACTTCTTTATTTATGATCAGATTTGATTCATACTTTGACAAAACAACACTTACCTAACATACCACAATGGACTCCACCCAAACCATCCCCACGCCCCATCCCAGAATCCCCCCCAATTTTGTTTTCCCTTTTTTGTTTCTTATTTTTGAAAGATCATCTAATAAATGACCACCCCCCCCACTATACCCTCCTCTGAACCCCCCACACCCGATCCCCCCCCCCTTTTTTATGTCCCCCCGCCTATACT